>CAUYPK010066984.1:0-100318 GCA_963574355.1 Loris lydekkerianus | reverse complement strand
AAGAAGACATATACAAAGGTACATGTGAAACTTAGTAAATGTAGAATAAAAATGTCTTAACATAATTAAGAAAATGCCAGGAAGGCTATGTTAACCAGTGTGATGAAAATATGTCAAATGGTCTATAAAACCAGTGTATGGTGCCCCATGATCGCATTAATGTACACAGCTAAGATTTAATAAAAAAAGAAAAAGAAAAAGATATAAAAATATCTTCCCAATTTGGGGATGTCTAAAGATTTTTTTAGAATAAAAAATTAATACATTGAACTTCATTAAAGTTATAAACTTCTCATGAAAAGACAAATATAAGAGAATGAAAATGCTAATAGCCTGGGAAGGAATATTTATAATAAATACATACTACAAAGAACTTGTATTTAGAATATACAATAACTCCTACAAATTAGTAATTTAAAAAACGGTAATTTTTTAAATGACCAAAAGACCTGAACAGACACTTCACAAGATTTACAAATGGCCAATATCACATAAAAAGATGCTCAACATCATTAGTCATCAGGGAAGTGAAAATTTAAGCCACAATAAAATGCAACGTATTATATATCAACAGAATTGCTAAATTAAAAAACTAAACATTAGAGAGGTTGTGGGGCAACTAGAACTTTCATACATTGCTGGCAGGAGTATAAAATAGCATCATTACTTGGGAAAACTGACTGGGAATTCCATTCCCAGGGTGTACCAAGGTGAGGGGAGAGAATCATATGAGTGGTCTGTTCAGATCAGGCAATAAGGGGGAATAGTTTCTGGAGAGAATTTAAAAGCAATAATAAAATTAACTAAACACTAATCTACTCTGCATTATCACCACACACCCCCAGTTCTAAACAATGTCACTGACAGAATATGTCCATCTGTGGGGTGGACAATTCCCACCTCACCCATCCTCTTTGATCCTGTTCACTTAGTGGAAACTAAGAAGCATATCAACAAAAACACATGTACAGGAATGTTCACAGCAGGTGGGTTGGTTTGTTCCTCTTTTTAGGCACTTTGTTGCCTAGGCTGCAGTGCAGAAGCACAGTCAAAGCTCACTGCAGCCTCTACTTCCTGGGCCTACATGGTCATGATCCTACTGCCTTAGCCTCCAGAGTAGCTGGGACTACAGGCGTGGAGCACACACCTGCCAACCCCACTGAGGGATGCTTCAGCCAGATGGTCCTGTCCTGCTGACCAGTGATCTGCACCATACCAGTTCTGCTGGTCATGCTAGTTTCTATCACTAACACAAGGTTACAGGCTCTGTGATGAAAATAAAATGATTTAATGCATGCAAAAGAATGCAGCAGACAGCTGGTTTAACATGATTTTGATCCTTGGTTGCTGGGATGTGTGTTGGGCATTTCTGCTTTCTGCCACAGAGCTTCACACTATGCTTGACACACACAGCACTTAGAGAGGGGAGGAATGAATGTTGGGGGGTGCAGCACCAACCAAGGCCTGGAAGCTTGGCTCCTCCAAATGCCAAGACTCACACAGGAGTTTGGGTAGCTGCTGAACAGCAGGACATACCATGTTCCTCTCTGGCTCTGGTCCAAACCAATTGCTCCTCCATGCCATTTCTGCCCTGTTGCTTCCCACAGATGTTAGATGTTTTTTCTTCTCCACCTGGGCTGCTAGGTTCACCCAAGAGCTGAGCCAAAATGTCCAGGGGGCTCCAAGGGCCCAAGGCAGCCACCCAAGGCCTGAGGAGTAAGAGGCGAAGTTGGTGGAAGATCTGGACTGTCCTCAACAAGCTGGCCAACTCTCTGCCCCCCACTATCAGCCCAGGAGCAGAGCCAAAGCTGGACGTTCAGCACAACACTGTGTGTGGTTTGCTGGGCACCGTCCAGCCGGGTCTGGACCTGGGACAGTGAGGAAAGATCCAGGGACTTAGTGCCAAGAGATACCCCAGCAACAAAGGTCCTGCTTCTCCCCAATGCCAGTGACGCTTTGCAGGGCTATAGAATTTACTGATACCCGCCCTGAGTATCTTCCCACCTGCCCTTAGGAGGCTCAGACTATGAGATGCTCCACTCTGTGCCCTTCTGGCCCTCTGCCCAGCCCGCGTGCATGGCCGGGCGGCCTGACCCTGACCTCTCGCCAGGAACCCCCTGGACGGAGCCAGTCACTCAGTAATTGAGGCTGCAGCCAACACAAAAGCGTCAAAGAGCAAGGACTGCAGTTATTACTCAGCTGCTATGTGCACGCCAGGCCCTCGGGAAGGGTTTGCAGGATGAACGAAGAAGCGTGGTGGAGGACCAAAGAGCGCGAAATGGATTCGGAGTGCAGAACCTTGGCGGGCCAGGAGGCGCCGAGTCTTAACGCCTCCTGGCCCGCCAAGGACAGGTCTGAGGAGGGGCCCTCGGAGCAGGGACAGTGGAGGTTTCAGCATCTGCGAGGAGGAGGATGCAAAGTGGGGCGGGGGAGTTGGGGAATTCGTCCTGCAGCTGCATTTGCCTGGCAAACACCGTGTTAACAAAGACTTGTTGTGTGGATGCTGGTCTGGGAGCGGGAAGGGATGAGGCTACGAGAGAACCCAGTCCGTGCCCGAAGGAGTGAGAGTGAGAGAGCGAGCGGCTGAGGGAAGCTCGACCGGCCCCGGGTCCGCAGCTGCGCGCCCGCCAGGGGTCAGTGCGGCCCCGCGGGCGGGAGGGGGGCGCAGGCGCGGCGGGCGCCGAGGCCCTCCCGCGGGGGGCGGGCAGGGCTGGGGGTGGGGTTAGAGAGAGGGACGCCAGCGGGGTCCAAACTTCCGGTGCCTGCAGCGCTTGGAGCGGCGGCTGCACAGACAGAGTCTGCACCGGCGAAGGCTGCACTGGCAGGAGCTGCTGGGCGGACGCGCGGGCCGGCGCAGTCATGGTGAAGATCAGTTTCCAGCCCGCCGTGGCCGGCATCAAGGCCGACAAGGCCGATAAGGCTTCGGCGTCGGCTGCGGCCCCGGCCGCAGAGATCCTGCTGACGCCGGCTAGGGTGAGAGGGGTGGGGGGAGAGGAGTGGAGGCGCGTTCCTCCCGCTCCGGGGACTGCCCCAGGCGCATTAGGGCCCCTGGAGCCTTGTGCGGAGCCGGGTTGGGAAGTCCCCAATGGGTCGTCCACCCAAAGTGGGGAGGGGGCTTGGGTCCTGTCCTAAACCGGCAGCCGAAAACAGAAGTCCGAAGAGTGGAAAGGGGTCATTCGCTGGTCCTCAGGTGGGGGAGGTGTTCAAGTGCCCCTGGTGGAAGTGTTCAAGTGCCCCTTCCACAAGTGGAGGGGACCCTGGGCGCCTGGCTCCAAAATGGGGTCGGAAGGGCCTGGTACGAATAAGTTCAGGGAATGTTGGTGGGGGGTATGCGTCTGTTTCCAATCAAGGGGGGAAAGCCGTGAGGTGGGGGATGGGAGGAGGCTTAGACGTAGTTTCCCTTAAGTAGGGTGGTGGGGCCTGATTGGCTGGGAAAATTGGGGAGGGGGTGTCTGGTGCCAACAAAGGAGGAGGGGGCGTCTGGTGCCAACAAAGGAGGAGGGGGCGTTGATTTTGCCCCAAATGGAGGACTGCGGGGTGGGGGGCGAAGCATGTGCTATTGGTCTGCCCCGGAATTGGCGGACCAGAAAGTGATGAAATGGAAATCGTTCCCAACCAGCCGGAGCCCTCATCCCACCCCTCGCCCTGCCTTCTGGGTCTCCCTGCTCCCTCTGCTCCCTTCCGCTGGGTTGCCCCTCCCCACGCCGCCGAGAAGGCTCTCCACTGCCCCTGTGCCCTCCGCATCCCGAGTCTCTCTGGGCTCTGCGCGCCCCGCCCCCTCCGACTTCCTCCTCCTGTGGCTTGGGGGAGAGGAGGCATTTCCGCCGTGGAAAACCATCTGAGCTGCGTGGAGCGTGTCGGGGAAGAACCCGCAGGGGCAGGACGCATGGCGGGCAGGGAGAGTGGTGTAGCCACGCTTTATTGTGTCCTGGCAAAGGTGTCTACGCGGGCACTGCCCCTGGTGGCCTTGTGTATCACCAATGCCCTCCATAGTGGCAGGATTCAGAAAATCTTTGTCCACTACCTCCGCCTCCAGCTGCAAGCTTCTGTGCCCTCCTCAAGTTCTGTGTCTCAGATTCAGTCTTGCCAGGGATATTAAGGGACCTGCAGAGGGTGGATTACATGGGCCCTGGAAGAGGGGACGCTGGAGAGGGGCCTCAGAAATGAGTGTCAGCCTGAGCTGAGACCCTGGGTGAAGAATGCCTGGAGCCTGGGCAGTTCCCCTACCCTTGTGTGGGGGTCACTGAAGCGACCACCCAGGCCAGTTTGAATAGTTGCTGTGCACCACCACCAGATTAATTTCACCTTCACCTGAAGCTTAGGTGGAGGGGAGCCGGCCTTTGGATATTTGAAGAGGGTGGTCTACAGCTTTAAAAGTTTGCCAGTGGTTCTTCAAGCCTTCTTTACCAAAGGGAAGCTACCTCCACTGGGCGGGGGGAGGAGACAGGGATGAGAGCAGGAGGCCCATTCTTGCTCATTTCTTCTCCTAGCTGTTTCTCCCCAGAGATATTTGGGGAGGAGGGAGGACCAGACCAGGCAATGGGAGGATGTCATTCTGACTCCATCAGAAGATCCACCAAATTTTGTAGGAGCAGCACATCTCTGCCAGGCTGCAGATGGCACTGGGCAGAGTGGTGGGGCCCAGCATTGCCCTGTGAGTTACTGATGTCCATCTTCTGGCTTTTAATCAGGCTCAAATTGAGCATCTTCTGTTTCCCTCACCCAGCATGAATGGAAATATCAACATCTTCCTGCGTGCTGTTTGTAATGGCCTTGAGCCTGTGGAGTGCCTCCTCCCCTAAGCACTGTTAGTTGGGCTAATTGGCAAGGGCAGGGGCACCACCAAGAGGAAGAAGTAAAATCCCTACACCTTTATGGGGTGCTGGGAAACTCAGAGCTTCCTGTGGCCCTGAGGTGATGCAAAGACAATGCATGTTTTCTGCCTGTCCCGTGCTAGACTTGGAGTCTTGGAAGATAGTTTGACTTCTGAGAGTCTCCTGGTACCCCGCCTGGCTAGTGAGCACATCCCCTCCTCGCCCCCCTGGGGAGTCAGCCTTCTTCTCTGAGGGCAGGCTGCAGGGGGGAAGCCCAGAGAGCTGCTTTCTCCAGGAGGGGCTTGAGTACTAATGGAGACCCACAAGAAAGCTTGTTAGTCCTTCTGCCTGGGAGTTAACCCACAAGCCTCCTTGGTGCCTGAACTGGACTCAAAACATGATTGAAACTGTGATCCCTGGAAGGAGCAGTTGATGCACAGAGGAGTATGTGAGTGCTCTAGGGCAGCAGTTGACCTGCGACCTACGTCCAGGCCCAGGGCTGGGGTAGCCTGGATTCCCCATGCCTCTGAGCAGAAACTGAAACACAAGGAGGATTTTGTCCCCAGACCTGAGGCTGGAAGGAAGTGGTGAGGGGCTGGGGGAGGGGGGCCCAGCTGAGCCTGCAGCTGCCCAGCCTCCATGTGGTACTTTGACTCTGCAGTAAAAAGCCTGCACCCATGGGGGCTGGTGCCTGGCCAGCCAGCTTGGGAAGTGGGCTGGGCATGAAGCAGCCCCCCGCCCAACCCAGCTCTGGCAGTACCCCTCTTCTTCTTTGGAGGCCCATTGAAGTCCCTTCTGCTCCTTGCCCGCTGCCTTCCCACACACACACACACACACACACACACACACACACACACACACACTCCATCCCGTGCGGGCATGTGTGCATACACACATGTACGTGCAGGTGTAGGCATATACAGATTCATGGGCTGGGGGCTGCAAGAGAAGAAAGACAGGTTAAATACAGTCATCTTCTTACCTCTGTAATTTTCTCCTTGACATTTGCCTTTGATTAATGACTATGTCATTCCCTTCCCCCAGTCCACATACCTGGGACTCAGATTTCACTTTAGGTGTGTGTCCTGGCCGCAGGCCTTGGGCAGAAGGAGCTGGGTATCGTGGAGGCTTGAGTGTTGAAGGAGGGTCCCCAGCACGGAGGGTGGGTCTGGCCAAACTGGGTCCTCCTTCCCCAGTGCCCCATGCCCATTGGCTAGGAGCACTAGGCCACAAGAAGAAGCCGGCCCGCTCAGTGGTGCAGTGGGGATTTTGAGGGCTGCCATCCACTCCTGCCCTGCACAGAGGTCTTCTGTCTAGGCAGGCACCCTGATGGCTTTCCTACTTTCCCCCCTCGCTTCCCTTTTCACTCTTTTCTATTCTCTTCTCTGCATCGTCCTTGCATGTTTCAAGGCTGTCGTGTCAGCAGGCTGCCAGCAAGGATGAGTTTCTCTCAGTGAGAAAAAATTGTTTATGGTAAAATCACAGACACACAGCCCTGCTACCCCTTTATCCCCACCCTGCAGGCTCTCCAAGTTCCCTCCCTCACTGAGACTTCTAGCAAGCAGTAAGCCTCTCACCCTGCCTGAGCCTTTGTTCTCTGGTGATGCCTTGATGGTCAAGATGGAGAGAAAAGAGAATTCACTGGCCAAAAGCATCTGCCCAGATGCTGCCCATCCGCAATCTGGACAAGAGGACAGGGCAGTGGAGGGGCCCTTGACCCTGTTGACTTGTGCCCAGGTGATGTCTGTGCACACTGGGCTCTGTGTACTCAGGTGGACTGTGGGCATTGGTCTACTCTCTCACGCTTAGCGGGGCTATCTGTCTGTCTCACACACACCCATGTGGCCTCTGGGGCCTAGGAAGGAAAGCTGCTGGAGTGATGTGGGGAAGAGAGGGGAGACCCCCATGCCCCTAGCCCTCTGCCTGGGCTGCAGGGAGTGCATTTCTGGCTGCTGGCACACTTCAAACAGCCTCCAGTCCACAATCATACTTAATCTGCTGGCAGTCCGTTTGTAACAGTTACCAAGGGAGGGGAGCTCTCCCCTCAGCCATGAGGGTCTGCCGAGTTAATGCTGCAGTTGGCTGGTTTCCCCTGACCATTTTGGCCCTGGCTTTGCTAAATCGTTTAATGAGCACCACTGCAGGCCTCGGGCAGTATGCGGAGGCCCAGGCCCCTCCGTCCCTGGAGGCCTAGCTCATTCACATGCCTCACACCAGTGCACAAGGAGGCACTTTACTCAGAGGGCCCCATTGCCTTGGAAACATGCAATATTTTTCTGCTTTCTAAATGGCACCCCCTCACCCCCCCAGCTGCCTGGCTTTTAGTAACTGCTGTATGAGGAGCAGCATTTTTCTGAGTCTGGCATGACAGGTGAAGCAGTGAGGTGGGGAATCCACTTAGCCAGGGATGCCAAAGGGCAAGGGCCTGGCCCTGATAACCCCATTGTCCCCAGGTGAATGTGATAACCCTGAGGTCACAGGCTGTCTCAAGGCCTGAGGAAACCAGGGAGTCTTCCAGGACTCTGGAATTTAACACCTGATTGTGTGGTGTTGGGCCCAGTAGACAAAGGCAGGACTCAGCCACCCCCTTACTCCTTGTGGGGCTTTAGGTCAGAAGTGGCTTTGTCTCTAAGCAGGAGTGCCTCTGGTCTCCTCTCAGCAGCCTCCACACCTGCCACACCTGCTGCTTAGTTGTGATGCTTCTGGGGTTTGTCCCACAGGCCGGGAGGGTGTTGGGTGGGTGGCAAGAGTGACTGAGCCCTGGGCGTGTGCAGGGGGTGTGGGGGGGGTGTGGGGTGGGGGGTGGCAGTAGGGGTAAGTGAGAGCTGTTGTCAGCCTGGACCGTAAGTGGGAGTGTCCACTACCCGTAGAGGTAAGATGGGAAGCCCCAGACTTCACAGTGGGGCCCCTGGCCAGGGCTACTGCTCTTCTCAGCCATACTTGGCCACCACTGCCATTCAGCTGTGGCCACTGAATTCTGCCTCCTCCCTCCCCATCCTCTCTGATCTCCTCTCCCTTCTGCCCTCTGTGGGGCTCTGCCTGGGCCCTCCCCCAGTATAGGGAGACACCTGACCCTGCAGCCCAGTGGGAAGGCTGCCATAAGCCAGCAGACCTCACCTTGTCAGTGAATTTGATTTGTGGTGCAGGCCCTTGGGCTCTTCCATGTGGTGCATTGACTCTGTTTTTTAGCAATTCTCACAAGCTAGCTTCTCTGGTTTTCAGCATGCAGGAGCAAAAGCATGGCCACAGTGCAGGCTCAACAGCTGGCCAGCGTGTCAGCCCTAAAAAAGAAAGGCTTGGCTGATAAAGATCTGCTATTTTTATCTAGCACTTTATCCTTTACAAAGGGCTTTCAGCTTCTTTGTCTCTTTTAATCCCAGCAAAACCCCTGTCCTGGAGCATCTGTTCACATTTTACGGGAGACCTGAGGAGGGAGGTTGCAGTGTGCCTGTGGGGGACCAGTGAGCAGCCCCCTTGAGCCCTAAACAGTCAGGGCCCTGGTGTATGTTATGTCCCGAGGGCAGGGCTCCTGGCCGGTGAGGGCACCTTGGCCTGTCTAGGGGTCAGCCACCTTTCCTTACCATCTTCCCATGGCCACTGGAAGGTCAGAAGGGCCACCGCTTTCCCTGGCTGCCTCATTTGCAGGAGCCCCAGGGTGGCTCATTCCCTATGAGATGCTGGCAGACCTTGGCTGTGGTATCACTGCCAAACTATTCCTGGAAGTCCATTGGAAAGTCAAAGCTGTGCAGCCCCTCTGGCCATCAGCTGTCCCTTAGGCCTCTGTGGCCCCAGCCGTGTGTGCCACTACCTGATGGTCTTGGTTAGTGTTCCCAGGTGCTGAGGAGCTGCCAGCCCATTGTGTGGTCCCCATGATCACAGGACCGCAGCAGCAGGGCCAAGGTGGGGAGAGGATCTAGGCCTACAGATGGACCTGGCAGTGAGGAGCAATGGTTTTGACCTCCCACACCTGCCATGTGGGCTCCCTGGAGGGCTGGCTCAGGTACAGGGAGACATCCCATGGTACATATGCTGGGGCCAGCTGGTCTACCATGAGTGTGCTCAGCCAGGGCAGGATCCTCCTTCAGACCTAATCTCTCCTTTCCCTCGGGCTGGGGCATGGGGAGAGTGCCAAGCACAGAGGCATCAGAGTAACTTAGAGGCGAACTGTCCCCAGCCTTCCCAACATCCCCTGCAGGGTGAAGAGAGAAAGGAAACATGCCACAATCTGAGAACGTCTGGCTGGGAAAAAATAGGTCACTGAGTCTGTCTTCATTTTAGAGATGAGAAAACTGAGGCTGAGTGGTACACAGATCGTTAGCAGCAGAGTGAGAAGGAGATGCTCCAGGCTCCTGGGCCAGACCCCTACTGCCCCTGTACCACCTCAGCTTCTTGAGGTTGAGGGCTGGTCCATGGAGACCTCTCACCTCACCCTTGGCCATATCTGGACACCATGAAGAGATTGTGGACACTGTAGGCAGAGATAGGCCTCTGGATTTTGCAGCATCTCCAAGGGTGAATGAGGGCCTGGGGGAAGCAAGGAGGATAAACTGGTGACAGGGCACCTGCTGGCTTTCGGTCTGGGGTTCCAGGTAAAGCCATTTATTGAGTTTTATACCTCAACAACTTCATCTGCCAGCATGGCCCTGAGCTGTGTCTGCCTGGCTTCTTGGTAGCCCTGCTGCTAAGGTCCTAGTCTAGCGCCAGAGCAGGTTTTTCCCAGGAGCGGCCTGGCCTGGTCTCCCTAACAGCCATGTTTCCCTCCTGGCAGGAGCTCCCTAGCTTGTGGAAGCTTCTAGACTTCACCCTATACACTCCACTGTGACAACTTGCTTGATACTGCTGGCCAGGGCCTGTGTGGGGCTGTGTGGATCACAGGCCCAGGGCTGTCTGGCAAGGGACAGCCACCCATGCCCTCTCGCAGTCTCCACATACTCCCCTCACCTCCCGCTGCCCAGTCTGTCCCATGCACCCAGCTTTGGAGTGGATCTGTCAGTCCCCCACCCGTGTTTGAAAGAACATGCAGTGGTCACATCTGGAATAATGAAAGAGACTGATAGTGCAGATACTTCAGAACGCACCTGCTTAATCCCAGCAGATCCCGGCAGGTGGCTTCAAGACGGGTCTCAGTTTCTCTTTAGCTGTGAGGAGACCAGGAGACGCTAGTGAGGGCCCCCTCCCCTTCCAGGGTGTCTGCTTCTCTCCCTGCCCTCTGGGGCCCCAACTGATCCAGTGCCTCTGCCCACACACAGGAGGAGCAGCCCCCCTGCCACCGCTCCAAAAAGGGGGGCTCAGTGGGCGGCGTGTGCTACCTGTCGATGGGCATGGTCGTGCTGCTCATGGGCCTGGTGTTCGCCTCGGTCTACATCTACAGATACTTCTTCCTGGCTCAGGTGAGGGGCCGGGCAGGGGCCTCAGGGTGGCATTTAGTGAGGAGCAGAGGGAAGTGCATGTATTTCGCAGTGGATGGTGTTAGCAGGAAGCCCTGGACATACCCTCAGGCAGAATTGAGTACTCAAAGTCCAGAGGACCAGTACCCTCTCTCCTGCCTGGGGCCTCCTTGGGCCCAGGCTAGCCCAACCCTCAGCCTCTTGTTCTGGGTAGCCTTGCATGGATCCAGGTGATAGCCTTAGGGTCCCTCCCACAGTGTTAACCTGAGGAATTAAACCAGAAATTGGAGCTCCATGGTCCCCTCCAAGGCGCAGAACTTGGACCCTGTGCCTACAGATCATGTGGTAAGACTGACCTAATTCCACCCATGCAGGGACACTTGGTTTACCAAACAAGAAAGGTGGAGAGATGGGTGGATGATCTCCTCTGCCTCTGAAGGAGCAAAAGGGTGGACTTGAGAAAGTCTTAACCTCCCCCAAGGGTCAAAACTCTGGGTGTCTGGGCACAAAGCTGGGCCAACCCAGACCTGGAGGGAGAGAGTGTCACCAGGTTCTTGGAACCAAAGGTAAATAAATTATAAACAGCGCAAAGGGACAAATGCAATCTCAGGGTGACAAAAAGTTTGGGACTTTCCAGTCATTTATGACCCAAGTGATCTCCCACCCCTAAGTATTGAACTTTCTTGTCACCCAGTTTTTCCATGATGGAAATTGCTGAAGAGTTTGTATTCCTTGGAGCTTTCCCCTTGAAACCCTCCCTCCCCTGCCTGCTGGCCTCCCCTTTTGTTCAGCATGCCCTGATTATCTCCCACCTCCTGCGTGGTCAGCTTCCCACTTGTTCCAGGCTTGCTCACTTGCTTTCCTGTGTAGACCCTGGCCCAGGCCTCCTGTCTGGCCCTCCCTCCCTCACACCCACTCTGGCACCTCTGGGTCTCTTTTCCCAGCCCTGACACCTGCCCTCCTGGGATTGCTCACCTTACCCAAGTTCCTGGGCACATGGGTACCTCACAGCAGCCTCTGGGTCTGTGTCGTGGGACACTATGTGCTACCATAGTAGGTGCCAGCCCTACAGCTGGCCTCTCTTGGGCCCTCATCCCTGGGCATCTCTCTGGAACATTCTCTCAGGAGAGCTCACGCTAAACAGGATTCTGTAGATCACAGCCCAGCCTGCCCCAAGCATGGATCCACAGGGACCCCTGGGGGTGTGAGAATGGGCAGACAGGACCTATTGGTGAGTGATTAGGCTGGCCCAACACATGGGGACAGTGAACCCTGTCAAGGTGTCTCAGGCTGGCCATGGAAGTGGCTGTGATGGTGCCACCAGAATCTCATAGTGCTGCCTCCAGCTACCTGCCCTTTGTGTTTCTAAAGTTCTGTAGACCAAGATGGCAGGTGCACGCCCAGCCCGCCCTCCCATTTATGAAGGTGGATCATGCATTGTCCAAGGCTCGGCTCACCTCAGTCAGCCCCAGGCTTTGACCAGACACCAGTTTCTCAGTTTCTCTATCTGTGAAGTGGATCTCGTAGTCCCCACCCTTCTGCTTCCCCAGGCCTCGGGGCATGAAGTAAGTGAGTGGGTAGGTAGCAGTGCTGAGTGCACTGCATGATGGGTCTGTCTGTGTCTCCTCTCTCTCCCGCTTTTCCCTCCCTCCTGCTCTGCTCAGCTGGCCCGTGATAACTTCTTCCGCTGTGGTGTGCTCTACGAGGACTCCCTGTCCTCCCAAGTCCGGGCTCAGATGGAGCTGGAGGAGGATGTGAAAATCTACCTTGAAGAGAACTATGAGCGCATCAATGTCCCTGTGCCCCAGTTTGGTGGTGGTGACCCTGCAGACATCATCCACGACTTTCAGCGGGTGAGCTGAGGGCTAGGGCTGGTCTGGGAGGGGCCACAGGGACCCAGGGTAAGGGGCATCTTTGGGATACATGCTGTGTAACCGAAATTGTATAGAGGTGTCCAAGGTTGGCTTCACCCAGGGACTTGTCATATAGGTGGCACAGTTCTCAGCAGGTGTGAACTGGCTGGTTTTCCCCTTGGCCACTTGCCAACTGTGGACTCTGCCCAGCATGGTGGGACACGTGTTCCTCAATTCTGTTCACATTTATTGAGGTGTAGCACACCTACCATAAGATGCATTGAGCATACTGTCTAGTAGATTTCTGCAGAGGTACCTATTTGTGTAGCACCAGCCAGATCAAGATCCGGAACTCTGGAAGGTTCCCTTGTACCCTTCCCCATCAGCAACCAACTCTGACCCAGACGTAGCCCTCACACTTCTGTTCCTAGCAATTGTTTTGAGGCCAGTAAGACACAGGCTCCCAGCTGTCTCTGCCCCTCACACATTTCCCAAAAGTTCATAGGGGGTTGTGAGTATTTGTTCTTTCTGCATCCTGGATGTCCTCACAGCAGAAACCCACAGAAGGCCTGGGATAAAGCATCTCTTGTTCAGGGCCAGGCTATCCCCAGGGATGGCTTGGACCTTTGGATAAAATGCACAGTTGGGGCATTACCGTAGTCCCCAAACCTCAGCTCTATAAACCCACAAGAAAGAGCTTTGTAACAGCACTGACATTGAATAAGAAGTTGGTGTTTCCGTCTATTATATGTCACCCCTACGAGCAAGCTAGGAGAGGAGCAGGAAATGGAGCATCGACCCAGATGTTCAGGAATCTGGGGTGCCTGCTTATGAAGGTCCAGGGCCTAGGGAAGGCTGACATGATCTCTTTTTCTTCCTCAGGGACTGACTGCCTACCATGACATCTCTCTGGACAAATGCTATGTCATTGAGCTCAATACCACCATCGTGCTGCCCCCACGCAACTTCTGGGAGCTGCTCATGAACGTGAAGGTGATGGTAGAGGGGATATCTCCACAGTGTCTTGTCCCTCCCACTGGCAGCTGGGCCTGGAGTGCGGAGGTTGCTGCAGCAGGCTTCAGGGAGACAGGGACACTGCTGGCAGAAGAGCCCTGTACCCAGATGGGTCTTGCCTGTGCTCTTCCCAGCTTCCATGCCCCCATGGCGTCTCTCCCTTGCTTCTCCCCACTTTGGAGAGCCCCAGGTCCAGCTTCATTCGCAATTCAGGCCATGTTCTGAGTTATGCGTGTGCCATACGTACCTCCTGGTAGTGTAGTCGCAAGTGTTGGGCACAAACCGGCCAGGGACATCAGAAGGGCCGGCCGAGGGGTCTGGGAATGAAGAAGGGGGGCATCTGTGGGTGGGCATTGCAAGTGAGGGGTCAGAGCAGAGCCCTGGGGGCTGACCTGGTGCTGTGGCTACTCCCTTGCAGAGAGGCACCTACCTGCCACAGACGTACATCATCCAGGAGGAGATGGTGGTCACGGAGCATGTCAGTGACAAGGAGGCCTTGGGCTCCTTCATCTACCACCTGTGCAACGGGAAGGACACCTACCGGCTGCGGCGCCGGGCTACCCGGAGGCGTGAGTGGCCAGCTGCGCCCGTCCCACCCCCTCCCCGTGGCTGCCCTGAGCTCCAGACCCCAGCTGTGCTCGGGCAGTGCCTAGCCCAGCTGGCAGCGCTTGGCTGGCGGCAGCAATAGCACCTAGTGTTAGTAAAGCACTTACTGTGTGCTGGGCGCTGCTGTACACACTCCATGTCCTTCCAAGAGTTAAGTTACCATCACTCAGCATCCTCCTCCTTCTTGCTGCCCCTTTTAAAGATGAGGAAACGGGGCCACCCAGAAGTTAACTAACACCCCTGAGGACCCACAGCAGGGAGGTGTCTCTGAGGTCTCCCCATTTCACTGTGCGACTTGGGGTGAATCTGGGTGTTACTCCTGGGCTGCCACCTCTCAGTCAGGCCCTGAGGCTGGTGGTCTTTGTGACCCAGCCGGTTCTGAGCCCACCCAGGCCTCACTGGGATGTTTCTTTCTCCTCCCAGGGATCAACAAGCGTGGGGCCAAGAACTGCAATGCCATCCGCCACTTCGAGAACACCTTCGTGGTGGAGACCCTCATCTGCGGTGTGGTGTGAGGCCACCCCGCCTACCCCGCCCTTGCCCTCTTCCTTTTTTCTGCTTTCTGGCCACTGTCTGGGCCTCCTCCTGCCCCTTGCTTAGCTTGTACTTTGGACACCTTTCTGTAGATGTGACATGTCTCACCTTTCCTGCCATGCCGACTCCCTGTACCAGAGCTGTGACCTCTCGTAGCCCCCATCTCTGCTGACCTCCCAGTGTGAGGTTGGAAGGGGCACCCCAAGATGGTTTCTGTGCCCACTACCTGGAAATAGGGTCCTCTGGGGTCCAGGCCCACAGCCGTACTGGCAGCCTGGGGACAGGACTGGATGGACAAGCTGGGTCTGTGATGGCCCTGGCAAGGTGAGGGGTGGGGGGGTAGCAGGGGCTTCAGAAATACCTGCACAGCGGAGAAAGTCCCAAAAGGCTTTTTCCTTGCACGACACACTTCCTCCTGTGTTCCTGTCCTAGGCCTGGGGATTGGCCTGAGGATGGGGGCAGTGCCGGGGAAGCACAAGAGAAGGTGGCTGTCCTGGGGGCTCCCTGGGACTCCTCTGTCAGTGCCTTCAGCCCACCAGCAGGGTCCGGGAGTTTGGAGGGTGGGGAAGAGTCTGTCAAGCACAATCGTTCTCCAAGTGGAACCAAAGAAGCAAGGAGCTGGGGCCCCAGCCCTGGCCCCAGGAGCACAAGCAGGGTCCCCACAGGGGAGGCCCAGGCGGCTAGTGCCGCAGAGGGGCAGCTAGCGGACTGGAGCTGGCGGTTCTGTTGAGAGGTGGGGCTCTTGCTTGCTCTGAGCTTGGAGCTGTGTTAGAAGGTAAACTGGAAGGAGAGGGAGAGAGCCACCTGGTACTGGTACACCCTGCCGCCTCTGTTCCGAAATTCTAACCCCTCTGCTTGGGGGCAGTGCAGTGTTTTTCCTTTTCCTTCTCACTTTGCATGTTTTTACTGATGATTCAATATGCTAACTGTTCTCAGCCCTGAGCCTTGAAGAGGAGGGGGGGCTTTGACCCTTCCTCCACTCAGACTTAGGTGCTCTCTGGAGATGAAACTCTTAAATGCTTTGTATATTTTCTCAATTAGATCTCTTTTCAGAAGTGTCTGTAGAACAATAAAAATCTTTTACTTCTGACTTTGACATGAGCATGTCTTATGGGGCAGGGGAAGGTGAGTGCAGGCCGGGGTACCAGCTGGACTTGGGTGCTCTGGGGCAGCAGGCAGGGAGATGGCAGCTATCGAGGTGAGCTGATTCTTGGATTCAGCCATGGAGTGTAGGATGTCTGCCTCATTTTGTCCTCCCATCCTCCTGACCACTGAGCCAAGTGAGAAGCAAAGAGGGGGCTGGAAGAACTTACCATCTACCCCAAGATCACCCTGCTGTTAAGTGCCCATAAACCACTCTGTTAAGTTCTACGTGGCAGATGATATCATGATTGCACGTCCTGAGGCACAAGGACAGTGTCGTATTCTCCACAACATTGGAGCTGTTTATAACTATTCTTGGTGGATCTGCACTGAGGTTTGGTGTGGTAGTCACAGGGTCACGTTCTCCAAAGAAGTCTGGAAGCAAGAGTCTTGGCTAAGTGGGTCCCAGAAGCAGGCCTGTAGCCTGCCCTGGGGATCAGGATGGGTACCTGTAGGCTTGTTGCTGTTCAGTCTCGGTAGCCAGGGAGAGACGAAAAGACTCAGTGCAGACACACCTTGGATCCACAGGGAATCTTGAAGAGATAGTGATTTTTTTTTTTTAACATTTCACTGACCTAAATGCAATGCAATCACAAACTGCCAACCAGATTTACTTTTTACCTTGACACAAACAATTGTTTGGGAAAAATAAACATGGAGAATAGCCAGGTAAATCTCAAAAAGGGTAAAGAACCAACACTCCAGAAAGTGAGCATTATGAACTACAATAATTAAGGAGTTTGGTATAGCCAAGGAGAGGTCAGTGTGACACTGAAGGACCCAGATAGCAACCTTAATTACACAGAAATTTAATATATTAATGGCATTTCCAGTTAGGAAGGTGGGTTTTTAATGGAACAACTGGCTAGCTATTTTGATGAAATATTAACCTAGGTTCTACTTCCTCCCTGTACCACAATTAATTCTAGGTAGATCATAATAAAGTGAATTATGAATTCACTGAATTAATGAAGTGAAACCAGAAAAGTACTTGAAGAAATGATTTAAAAGATAACTCTGGAGGAGGAAAGACCTTTCTGAGCATGATACCCACCAAGAATAAGTTGTACTATGAAAACATAACCATTTATATACAGCAAAATCTACCACAAATTCAAAGGTTTTTAAGTGACAAGGAGATGTAATTCAAACACAAGGCATGAAAAGGTCTATTTCCTTAATACACAAAGTTATTAAAAATGAAAAATGAACAGCCCAACAGAAAAATGGGCAAGGAACATGAACAAGCAGTTCACAGTGTGAGAAGCAAGTGGGTGGATGCCTACGTGAGATGTTTAATTATGTCGACAGAGAAAATGCAAATCAAAGCTGGGGAGATACATTTTTACATGTTAAGTTAGGGTCTGTTGTCTTGGGGTTTTTTTTCTTATTGTTGAACCATTTATTATATACAAAATACAATATGTAAGTCATTAGTATATAAGTTGTGAGGCGTAATAATCTGGAAACCCAACAGCCAACTTAAAAACTAATTAAAAAAAAAAAGACAACAATACCACTGAAATTCTTTGAACGCTCTTCTTCCTTTGTTGCTGCATAACAGAGCACCCCAAAATATAGTGGCCTAACACAGCATTTCTTTTCCTGCCTCTGTGGATTGGCAGAGTTCATTCGATGCCTGAGCAGCTCCTGCTGGAGTGACTCCTGCTCTGTGCTCAGCTGGGATCCTAGAGCCAGAGCTTCCGGGATGCCCTCTTAACCTGCAAGAGCCTCGCTGCACATGACATAATCATCAGGGGTCTAGCCTGGCTGTCCTTACAACTTGGCTACTGATCTGCAAAAGAAAGGAAGCAGAACCTGCCAGTCCTTTAAGGCCTGGAATCAGAAGTCCCAGAACATTACTACATTGCATTCTGTTAAGTCAAAGTAAGTCACAAAACCAGCTCAGACTGCTGAGAGGAGAAGACAGTGTCTAGACGTGGGGGAGGCCGGCATGCTCAGGGATTGTTTGGAGAAGGCATCTGTCATCCCAGCTCCTGCCCTCCATTTGCACTTCAATGTCTTGTGAGCAGCATAAAACACCCAAATTAGTGCAAAGACACACCTATTCATAGGACCAAAGACATGTCAGTTTTCTACAAATTAGCCAATCTTATGCTATATTAATTAGCCAGTCCAGATAAAGCCTATCCTGAGTTTCTCTACTCTGCTTTAAAATTGTACTATGTATCTAAGAACCCCTAATGCAGTTACATTTGGGTTTGAACATTCTATAAGTGCCAGTAGGTTGGGCACCGCGGCTCACACCTATGATCCTAGCATTCTGGGAGGCCGAGGCAGGTGATCACTTGAGCTCAGGAGTTTGAGACCAGACTAAGCAAAGTGAGACTCTGTCTCTACTAAAAATAGAAAAATTAGCCAGGCATAGTGTTGGGCACCTGTAGTCCCAGCTACTAGAGAGGCTGAGGCAGAAGAATCACTTGAGCCCAAGAGTTTGAGGTTGATATGAGCTATGACACCCACGACACTCTACCCAGGGCAAAGAGTGAGACTCTGTCTCAAAAAGTTAAAAAATAAAAGTGCTAACAAAATACATGTAGTACTCTGTAATGTGTTTCCCACCTACAAAATCTCATCTTGCTAAGATTTGTTCATATTGAAGCTTATAATGATATTTAATTCATTTTTTACTGCTGTGCATTAGCCCATTAAATGAATATACAATTTAATTATCTGTTAAAAAATAGCAATGACTATTTGGGTTTCTTCAGACTTTTTACAATTGTAGGCTTCCATGGATATTTATTTTATGAGGCTCTGGTGCACCTCTCAAAGGGTTTCTCTGTTACATACACATAGAAGTGGAATCACTGGGTCACACAGTGTGCAAATATTCAATTCACAGAATCCTACCAGATTGTTTTTTATCAGACGTTGACTCAATTTACACTCCCACCTGCACTGCATAGGCATTCTACTCCTTCCACGTCTTTGCTAACAGTTAATATTAACGACCCTCAGGATTTTTTGCCAATAGATTGGGAGTAAAATATTTCATTAAGGTTTTAATTTTATCTCCTGAATTACTAAGAAGGTGGGACAAGTTTCATGTTTTTTGAACCCTCAAATTTTCCATTTTATAAAATGACTATTCACAGTCTTTGTCCTATCTTTCTACTGGTGGCTTTGGGTTTTTTTTTTTGTTTGTTTGTTTTTTTGAGACAGAGTTTCACTGTCACCCTTGGTAGAGTGTTGTGCTGTGGTGTCACAGCTCACAGCAACCTCAAACTCTTGGGCTTAAGTGATTCTCTTGCCTCAGCCTCCTGAGTAGCTGTGCTACAGGCACCCACCACAATGCCCGGCTTTGTTTTTTTAATTCGTAGGCATTCTTTCTTTTGTTTGTTTGTTTGTTTTCTTAATAGAGACAGAGTCTCACTTTATCGCCCTTCGCCCTCGGTAGAGTGCCGTGGCATCACACAGCTCACAGCAACCACCAACTCCTGGGCTTAAGCGATTCTCCAGCCTCAGCCTCCCAAGTAGCTGGGACTACAGGCGCCTGCCACAACACAATTTTTGTGTGTGTGTGTGAGTTGCTGTTCGGCTGGGGCCAGGTTAGAACCCGCCACCCTCGGTATATGGGGCTGACGCCCTACTCACTGAGCCACAGGCGTCGCCCCGTAGGCATTCTTTATATACTTATATAAGTTTATATTTTGTCATTTGACTGCAAATATCTTACCCAAGTTTATGGACTGTCTTCTCATTTTCTTTGTGGTCTCTTTGATGAACAGAAGTTACTGAGTTTAACGCAGTCAAATGTATTCATCTTTCTTTATAGTTAGGGCTTTTTGCATGTCATTTCAGGAATCTTTCCTATCCTAAGGTTGAAGAGACATCATTCTCTCTTTTTTTATAATCATTTTAAAGTTGTGTATTTTACATTAAAATATCTCTTGGAATTTATTTTCTTAGTATGGTGTGAGGTAGGGATAACCATTTATTCTGTTTTATTTTTCTTTCCCCACTGAGCTACGGTATATATACATCTCTGCAAGGATCAAGTTTCCATATGTGAAAGGTCTTATTTCTGGGCTTTCTATTTTGTCCTATTGGGTCCATCCCTTGGGCCATAACCATGCTAAAAATAAGTCTTGATAATCTGTTAGGGCAAGTGTGCTACCTTTTGATTTTCTCTAGCAATGCCATGCCTATTCCTGGCTCTTTTTTCTTCACATACATTTTAAAAATAATTGTCAAGTTTCATGAAAAACTCTGTGGAGGTTCTTATTGGACCTGTATTAAATCTATAGATTGACTTGGGAGAAATTAAAATCATTATGATATCAAGTGTCCTAATCCATGAACATGTTTTTTTTTTTAAATTTATTTGCATCTTTAATGTCTTCTAATCCAGTTTTATATTTTCTCAGTAGAGGCCTTGCAAATCATTCATTATATTTGTTCCTGAGTCCTTTTTTTTAATCAAAATTAATAATTATAATTTGTTTTCAGGTGTATAGAAATTAATTCACTTTTGAGTATTGATCCAGCAAACTTGTCAAGCTATCTTTTTTATTCCACGTTATCTGAGGATTCTTTTGTGCTTTTTATATAAGCAATTCTACTAATAGTGAATAAATTTTGTTCTTTCATTCAAATAATTAAAATGTTTATTTATTTATTGTCCTACCTTCCTGAGTAGGAGCTCTAGTACCATGGTGATAGCCACAAAATTTGTTTTGTTTATGATTTTAAAGGGAATTCACTTTGAGTATAGTTCAGCTATAGATATTAGGAAAATACTCTTTTTGTGATTAAAGAAGTTCTCCTCTTAGTTTTCAAAGTGTTTTTGTTATTAATCAGGGATTGATATTAAATTATTTTATCAAATGCTTTTTCTGCATCTATTCACATGATTTAATCTGTTAATGTGAATAACATTAATAACTGATTTCGTCTTAATTTATTTTTCTCTTTCTACACTACTGAGTTCCATTTGCTAATATTTTCTTTAGGAGTTTTAGATATATGTTTTTGGTAACACTAGCCTGTAATTTTCTTTCTCATTCTGTCCTTGTCAGCCTTTGGTGTTAAAGTTTTACTCGTCTCATAGAATGAGTTGAAGAAATTGTTTTTTGATTTTTTTGCTATTCTTTTTTAACAGTTTCATTTTGTTTCCCTGGGTAGAGTGCTGTGGTTTCATATCTCACAGTAACCTCAAAGTCCTGGGCTCAAGCAATTCACTTGCCTCAGCCTCCCCAACAGTTGGGACTACAGGCGCCAGCCACCACGCCTGGCTATTTTTTAGAAACGGGGTCTTGCTCTTGCTCAGGCTGGTCTTGAACTCCTGAGCTCAAGCAATCCAATCCACCCGCCTCATTTTGCTGGTTGTTTTTTTTTTTGTTTGTTTGTTTTTTCGTTTTTGAGACAGAGTCTCCCTTTATCACCCTCAGTAGAGTGCTAGGGCATCATAGTTCACAGTAACTTCAAACTCTAGGGCTCAAGTGATTCTCTTGCCTCAGCCTCCCAAGTAGCTGGGACTGCAGGCACCTGTCACAATGCCCGGCTGTTTTTTAGAGACAGGGTCTCCCTCTGGCTCAGTCTGATCTCAGACTCCTGAGCTCAAGCAATTCACCTGCCTCGGCCTCCCAAAGTGCTAGGATTGCCTTTTTTACTTTTCTTTTTTCTTTTCTTTCTTTCTTTCTTTTTTTTTTGTTTTTATTTTTTTTATTTTTTTTTTAAGGCTTAATAGTCCCCAGTCTTCTCAAATGTGTATAAGTCCTCTTATACCAGAATGGGAGTGTGGGAGTAAATTAGTTTGACAATATCAAAACTTAAAATACAATATCTTTGACCCAGAAAATTCATTGCCATGAATTTATCCTATAGATGTACTAAACCAAGTATGCAAAAGTATACATGAATGTACAAGGATATTTATTGTCATAATAGCAGGAGACTGAAAACAAATGTCCCTCAATTGGAGATGGTAAAAAAAAAAAATACAATATTTGGTTGCCATTACAGAGAATGAAGTAGATTTATTTGTGCGGATGTATCAAGTTCTCTAAAATCTATAATTAGGGTAAAGAAGGTAGCAGAGCAAGAAAAATATATATACATATATGCAATTCCCATTTGTGAATTTTTTAGATGATAGCTAGATGGATGTGCATACACTATTTCTGGAAGGTACCTTGTAGTACCAGTTACCTGTGGAGAGCAGGGATGGTAGGGAGCTGTTGGACTATGTATCTTTCCACATTTTTTGTAGTTCGTGTGTGTGTGGGTGTGCATGTCCTGGTCCATGCGTACCTGCACCTGAGCTGCAGGAGGGACTGCTGGCTGCAATACCTCACTTTCCACTCCTTGTATAGTCTCACCCACGTCCCCTCTGGCTCTCGAGGTCTGTCTTCCATACTAGAAAGGAAGCCTTGCATTCAGCCCAGGTTTGGCCTGAAGAATAGAGCAGTTGGAAATGTTAAGTTGACACAAATAGGAAGCTCTGTAACCTCGCGCACGCATTGCCTTGGAAACCAGAGCCTGGGCGGTCTCCATGGAAACCGTTTTCAGTCTTTTGCCTGAAGGAGTTACCACCCACAGGTGCTGGAGTCATGCTGTTCAGGGACCTCAGAGCTTCAATAAATGCTTAGGGAAGGATGGTGGAGTGGTCCCTGCCCAATCACCCCACCTGTGTGGGCTCTGGGCACCTCCACCCATCTGCCCAGGAGGGAGAAAAGGCCCCTCCACACTGGATACGCCTTCGTGGGGAGGGACAGCACATACAAAATGCAACAGACCACCCAAGGCAATCTATGTAGTGTCCTCAGAGTGTGGAGGGGGACCTGCGTCCAGGTGTCTGAGGGGTCTGGACACTGCCACTGTGCAGCGGTGTGATTATGGTGGGCTAACAATGGCTCTGGGCAGGTTACGGGTGCCAACTTCCCCTTCTGTAAACTAGTGTGGACTAAGTCATTCTGAAGACCTTTTCCAGCATTCCTGACACACACTGCACGTGGCCTGGCAGCATGAGGTTCAGAGGAGGGAGAGATCACAGTGACCAGGCCAGGCTTCCTGGGCACACTCATCTGGGCTTTGAAGGTGGTGAGAGGAATGGCAGGGTTTGGGCAGCATGCAGCAGGAAAAAGAAGTTCACCCTCCATTGGCCACAGGGCACAGGAGGGATGTGTTAAAGCCTCTGACCTCGTGGGGCTGAGTTCCCTGGGCTCCGAAGAGGGACTTGGAGTCCAGGGCTTGGGGGAAAAACAGCCAGTGGGGATAGGCTGTGTGATTCCAGAAGGGGTACAGTCCCAGGAGGGTCGGCCCTCACAGCTGTCCCCCATGGTGTCTCCTCAACCTCACTGCCCGCCATACACACTCCCGCTGCCAGAGCCTGGAGAGCAAGATGAGAGAGCAAAGGAAGGTCGCTGCACCAGCCTCCCACCTGTGAGACAGAGGGCCCTGTCAAAGAAGGCTGATGAGAAGGGAAAGGGGGGTAGGGGTAGGATCATGACAGAGGCAGTGGGAGGGGAGAGAGGACAATGACCTTGACCAGCACTTACAGAGCCAGTGCCCACTAAGTTCAGGCATTACGCCAGCAGCTTTCATCAATTTGTTTTGTTCACTTCTCACATTCTCTCTGGGTTGAGTATGAATTTCATAGCCACAGACTCAGAAGTGCAAAACAAAATCTTTATTTTTCTATAATAATCTATTTTGGGTAACAATGTAGTTTTCAAATCCCCATGTAGCCTGATGGCAGAAAATATAAACTTGGCAATTGCAGGTGAACTCAGTCATCACTTCGGTTTCATGCTCCATCAGTGAAAGGCTTGTCCTTCTGAAGATATTAATTTTTGCCCCCTCCCCCCACTCCAGGGCTATCATCTGAATCATGTTCCTATATCTGGGGTTTTCCCTACCAAAAGAGCTCTGATGGGAGACAGCAGCCACCTACTCTTTCACAGTCATGTGCCACATAAGGACATTTCAGTCAGTGATGACTGCGTATGTGACAGTGGTCTTGTCAGATGACAATGGAGCTGAAACATTCCTATCACCTAGTGATGCATGTCATAGGGCAACACGTTACTCACATGTTTGTAGTGATTCTGGTGTGAACAAACCTATTGCACTGCCAATTGTATAAAAGTCTAGCACATAGAATTGTGTACAATACATACAAAGCCTGACAATTAAGTTGGAGAACACATCCTAGAAAAAGTTTTACATACCTCATTGCTGAATATCACTATGGTCACCTTTGAAGTACTTACCTGGAGAAGCTATGTGCTGGTGCCAGCACCTAGTTGACCCTTCAAAGCAAATTTAAAACTCTTTTTCTGAAATGGCCATTAAAGCTGTCATCATATTATCCTTGATGTCCTGAATGTCATCAAAATGTCTTCCTTTTAATATTTCCTTTATTTCAATTTTCTTCCAGGTAAAGAAAAAAGTCACTGGGGGCCAGATCAGGTGAGTAGGAAGAGTGTTCCAGTACGATCATTTGCTTATTGGCTAAAAGCTCCCTCATAGACGGTGCTGTGTGAGCTAGTGCACTGTCATGATGCAAGAGCCATGAGTTGCTAGCCAGGGTTTTCAGTTAAGATCTTCCTGTTTCTCTATCAATGTTTACTTGATCTTCTAGTCTTCCCATGGTCAGCTGATAATTTTGATACACAATTTCATGAAGTTTTGCAATGCTTTTGTCAGTTCTGCTCGTTAAAAGCCACCCTGATCTCTTCTTCATCAGTGATACTTTCTCTCTCCTCAGAAAAATGTTTAATCCATCTGTAGGCTGCCATTTTCTTCATGGCATTATCCCTGTAAACTTGGACTAACATGTTCATGATTTCACTTCCACCATTGCCAAATTTAACAAGAAGTTTAATGTTAGTTTATTGCTCTAATGCAAGTTCTGACATTCTCACAATGGCCCACAAAAACATGCAACCACAATAATGAACACCAACGCATCAAGACACCACCATACGTCAACACAAACACAACTATAAGACACTGATACACCAAGGTTATGAAATCTTACCGAGTTGTTTGTACAGTGCTGGCAAAGTAAACGTATGGTTCATATGTTCATGGAAGTTCATAAATTTACATGTCCGAGCGTATAATACTTGACTATACTAATATAATAAATGACTATGTTACTATTTTATGTATTTACTTAACAGTAAAACCATACCTTTTACTGTTATTTTAGAGTGTACTCCCACTTATAAAAAAGTTAACAGTAAAACAGACTTGTGCAGGTCCTTCAGGAGATATTCCAGAAGAAGGCATTGCTATCATAGGGGATGACTGACCCATGCAAGTTATTGCCCCTGCAGACCTTCAAGTGGAACAAGATATGCAGGTGAAGACTGTGATATTAATGATCTTGGCCCTGTATAGGCCTGTAAGCTAATGTGTGTGTTTGTTTCTTAGTTTTTAACAAAAAGTTTAAAATAGGATAAGATATAAAGGAAGAGTTATAGGAATATATCCTAAATAGGAATAGGATATAAATGAAGAGTTTTGTACACCTGTAGTGTTTGTGTTTTAAGCTAAGCATTATTACAAGAAACAAAAGTGTTTAAAAATTAAAAAGTTTATGAAGTTAAAAAGGCACAGTAAGGTAAGGATAAATTCTTATTGAGGAAAGAACAAAATTTTAATAAATTTAGTGTAGCCTAAGTGTCCAGTGTTTATACAGTCTACAGCGGTACACAGTGACATCTGAAGGCTTCACATTCACTCACCACTCACTTACTCAGGGCAACTTCTAGTCCTGCAAGCTCCAGTTACAATAAGTGCCCTATGCCAGTGTACCATATTTTAAATATTTTACACCCTATTTTCACTGTACCTTTTGTCTGTTTAGATATGTTTAGATCCACAAATACTTAGCAATGTGTTCCATTTGCCTACAGTATTCAGTAGAGTGACACAGGTTTGTAGACTAGAAGCATTAGGCTATCCCATACAGCCTAGGTGTGTCGTAGGCTAGACCATCTAGCTTTGTGTATGTGCATCCTATTTTGTCCACAAAATGCAGTTGCCTACTGAGGTATTTCTCAACATGTATCCCCACTGTTAAATGATGCACAACCATAACTGCTGTAACTGGGTGAGTCTGGCTTTCACGGTGGCCCTTGCAGATGGAGTTGGGCCTGTGACCAGGCTCAGCCAGATACTTCCACCCAAAGTGGAAGTGGAGCCTGGTAACATGCCCGACTCCAGCTGCAAGGGCCACCAGGGAAGCCAGACTCATCCGTGCCAGAGGGGCAAATGGTTCAGGAGAGGGTACAGTGAAGACTCAATCCTGGTAGAGGGGGTGACTCAGAATCCTGGGGGCAGCAATGCTGGGTGGTGAGGGGTGGCCTCCTCTCCACGGTTCTGGAGCCTACTTTGTGGCCTCCCAATTTCTGAAGCAGTTTCTCTGCCCACCCAGCAATTCCCTGAGCCACCTGGTGTCCTGTCGATAAATTCCTTCCTTCCTAAATTAGCCAGAATGTTCCCTGTTGCTTGTGTAACAGTTTCATTGAGCAAGAAAGCCTTGTAGGGTGCAATCTAAAAACAGCTTAACTCTCCCTTCTCCACTCCCATTTAAACCTGTTCAGAGGGGTTGGTTGGTTCTCCCCAGACCGTCAAGGAAATCTAAGGGGAGTTTCTTGGTTTTTCAGGTCAATCTAAGATAATAAAAATTCCTTAGGTCACTTTTAGACATAAAAATTCAATTTCAGTAATTACAACATTTAGCTATGAAAAGTAGTCAAGACTCCAAACATCACTGGAAGCTAAAAACAGCTCCCCTCCCAATGGGAGAGCTGCTCACAGGGGAGGGCGCTGGCACAGGAAGCTGGGCCAGCCCCTCCCTGCCTCTTTCCTTCCAGCCCTTCCCTGGGCTCCTTGGGCTCCTCCAAGGTTGGGGCAATAGGGTGGGCGTTGGTGCTGGGCAGGGAGGAAAGGAAGGGCCAGAAGGGGTCACCAGTCTCCACTCCCTGGGAAGATGCTCCTCACCTCTAGCTGCACTTCAGCGCAGGTGAATGCTCCGCCAACTTCATCCTGAGTATCTGGCTGAGCCTGATCACAGGCCCGACTCCAGCTGCAAGGGCCACTGGGGAAGCCAGACTCACCCAGTTATAGCGGTTATGGTTGTGCATCACGTAACAGCGGGGATACAGGTTGAGAAATACCTCATTAGGATCTAAGTAATTGAGAACAGCTCCTGGGATGTCCCCACCCTTGGATGTTACACTCCCCAGCAGCATGGGCTGTTGCTGGCTCTGTGCTCCAGGCAGCAGGGGCAGCTCTGACCAAAGCCTCTCACCACTTGTTTCCTCAGAAGATTGTCCCACATGTGGGCCACAGGACCCCTCCCAGCTGCTCAGGCCACATGCCAGGCTCTTTGGGAAGACTTGGAGAAGCCCCTTTCCCTGGTACAAGACAGAGGGTGGTAGATGAGACCCTCTGATCATTCTCTCCTTAGGAATGTTCTCTCCAGTCGACCTTCCATCAGAGCCAGCAGTGGGGCTGGACATGGGCTACAGGGTTGGGTCACCTCACTTCAGAATGTCTGACTCACGGGTACCATACCCTCTTCTCTCAGCCCCCTCAGGGATATTAACAAGTCTCTGCCTTGGAGCTAACCCCTGGTGATGGGGGAGGGAGACACAGATTCCCTCCTACCCTCGGGCCTCCCACCTCCTACCTCACCAGTCTCTGATTGCTTTTCTCTCACTTGTGGAGTCCTTTTCTAGACTAGGAGGTGGAAGAGGTGAAGAAACACTATTAGGTCCACATTTAGGTCTCCAGGTTCCCTCATAGGAATCCCAAACAGCTGGTCCTAGAAGCGAGGAGGGTCTGGAATGGGGAGTGGGGAGCACGACCTGGCTGAGTGGGAGTCTGAGAGTACTCAACCTGGACCCTGCATGCAGGGGGGGGGGGGCAGCCTCACCTCGGGGTGAAAGGTCAGAACTTTGAGTGACATCTTCCCCATCAGTGCAGCCCTTGGGGTAGGGGGTAGGACCTAGATGGGAATCCCTTGTTTGTGATCGTTTCTACTATTTCTGCACAGCAACTCCCCCCCACCCCCAAGTCTGGTGGCTTAAAAGAGCAGTCAAGGCTGGATGTGATGCCTCACACTTGTAACCCTAGCACCTTGGGAGGCCAAGGTGGGAGGATCTATTGATCCCAGGAGTTTAAGACTAGCCTGAGCAATATAGTGAGATCCATTTCTACAAAAATTTTTTTAAAAGAACTAGCTATGTTCTTTTTAGTACATAGCACACCCCTTAGTCCCAGCTACTAGGGAAGCTGAGCTAGCAGGATTAGTTGAGCCCAGGAGTTTGAGGTCACAGTGAGCTATAATGACACCATGGACTCCAGCTGGGACAACAAAGTGAAACTTTGTCTCAAAAAAAAAAAAAAAAGAGCAACCATGTGTTCCCTCTTTTACTGTTTGGATAGGGCCAAGTAGGAATGATTTGTTTTCACCCTATGTCATCAGATGAGGTTTTATTTACTTGTTTGTTTAATTTTTTTAGACAGAGTCTCACTCTGTCTCCCAGGTTGGTCTTAAACTCTTGGCCTCAAGTGATCCTCACACCTCAGCCTCCCAAAGAGTTGAGATTACAGTTGTGAGCCACCACTCTTGGCCTTGAGTTGTCTTTGTGAGGACAAGAAAGATCTACTTCTAAGATAGCATGACATCAGTTCAGAGCTCAGCTGGTATTGTCAGCCAGAGAACCTCAATTCTCCAAATAGATCTCTACACTTAAATACTTGGACTTCCCCACAATATGGAGGCTGGACTCCAAAAGGGAAGGAGCCAAAGCTCTCTAGTCTTCTTCTTCTTTTTTTTTTTAAGACAGAGTCTCAAGCTGTCACCCTGGATAGAGTGCTGTTGCATCAGAGCTCACAGTAACCTCCAACTCTTGGGCTCAAGCAATTCTCTTGCCTCAGTTTTTTTTTTTTTTTTTCTATTTTTAGTAGAGACAGGGTCTCGCTTTTACTCAGGCTGGTCTCGAATTCATGAGCTCATGCAATCCACCCGCCTCAGCCTCCCACAGTGTTAGGATTATAGGCATGAGCCACCACAGCTGGCCTTTCTAGTCTTCTTAATGTCTGAGCACTGAGGTCCCAGAACATCATTTCTTCTACATTGTATTGGTCAAAGCAGTTATGATCCCAACCCAGACTCAAGACAAGGGAACACAAGCTCCCCCTCTTGAGGGGAGAATTGGCATATGAGCACAAGGAGGGGCAGACTTGCCAGGGACCATCTTTGGATACTAGCTACCACAGTGAACAGGAGTAAGTTATTCCACCCTTCCAAGTCTCAGTTTCCCTTTCTAGAAACTGGAAGGGATGATGGGCCCCCAGGCCTGCTGGGCAGCTGCTTGGCCTCTGCAGTGTGCTAATGAGCTGTAGTATATAATGAGCTAATGAGCTGTAGCCAGTATCTCACCTGGCTGCTGATGAGATTAGATTAAAGAAGCTCTCAGTTGAGCTCCCAAGAATTGGAAGAATGTGTGAGTGCAGCTCATAGCTCAAGAGAACTCACTGTCAGCATTAGATGATCCTGAACACACACTATGTACAGAAGATGGTGGAGAACAGTTCCCACTGTTAGTCATTTAGGGATCAGCCTCTGGCACTTCCTTTGTCTGGTCTCCCTCCCTGCCTCCAGGACCTCATCCTAGGACTCCCTTGATCTTCCCTTCCCTTCTCCCTGCAATTCACCATAGAGACAGGGTCTGGACTTGGTGCCTGGAGGGGCTTTTAGGCCCTCAGCCTCTCCCAGCTGGGACCCATGGCCCCCCTCTGCTTGAGCCCAAGCCCAGCTCTGTCTAACCCAGAGACCCCCTCCTGCCAGCCCCCACTTACTGGTAGACCTTGTTGGAAACCCAGAGCTGACCTCCTGGGGACCTCCAAAAAGGCTTCCCTTTATGGTAAAAATTAGCTGGGTAGGGAACGAGTGAAGCAGGAGAAGAGGAAGGAGAGAAATGGTGAGTCCGGGGCATTTAGGAAGAGAGACCCCCACCCCGCCCCTACTCCAGCCCCAGCCCCAGCCCAACCCCCACCTCAGCCCCACCCCCACCCCCAGCCTGGGCACAGCTGCAGCAAGCTCATTAGCACACTGCAGAGGCCAAGCAGCCCCCACAGCAGGCCTGGGGGCCCATCAGCAGCACCCAGCCCAGCCCTTTCTTTTGGAAGTGGGACTGGAGCTGACTGATCTTGGGAGATCCTCAGACTTCTCAGGCAGTTGGCAGCTATGGCTGCAGCAATCCTAGGGAGCATCGTGGAATTTGAGAAATGGGACTGCTGCAGCCCATCTGGATACCCTTTCTTTCTATTTTGAAAGAGATAAAAAACCTTATTTTCTAGGTGTTCAGAAATACCCAGTTAATAGGGGCAGGGCAGGCCCAGGCTGCCTAAGAGTTAGGGTGACTGGGGGCCTTGCAGTAGCGGGGTAGAAGAGGCAAGATGCAACCTGTCTCTGGAGAGAGAGCCTTCTCTAGGCATCAGGAAGACATCGGAGCCCTGCCACCCAGGCCTGCAACCCTCTGCAGAGACCCGGGCCCACACAGGTCGGCTCTCCCCTAGGTGACCCCCTCAGAGCAGAGCTGCTTTCCACCCAGCTCCTGATCCTGGTCCACGGTTACCGAGGAGACCACTGTTCCCAGAGCTCTTTGGGCCGGCTGTGCTAAGCAGAGGCTGTGCCTCCAAGACTAGGAAGGTTTCCAGTTGGATCATCTCCAACTTTGTCTTTTTGTTGTTGTTGTTTCTGGTAATAAAACTCACATTTACCAGAATTGGGGCAAACACAGGGTGGAAAGAACAGTATTTTGGTGACTTGTGCCAAGTCCCAGGGCTTCAGTGCCCCCCTCCGGCAGCATAGCCCAGGGAATGAGCTGCTCTGGCTCAGGAGGACTGTGTTCCACCAGTTTCACACACACTGTCGCCCCTCCTTGGGGAATCGGGTGCAAATGAAAACACCACAGGCCGGGAGGTGTGGGGACACCCCCGGCCCCACTGCCATCTCTGCACGCACTGCCACAGTTTTCCAAACGGTTAAAAATGTTTCTATGCACATGGTTCTGCTCACAAAGGCTGCAGCCTTTGATGAAACCAAACAGCGAGTGAGGAGAAGTGAGTCATTCATTCATTCCACACACATTCTTGAGCTCTATTACTTGCTGCGCCCTGTAGGGGACCTCCTGGGTCCCTGGGGAGAGGGTGGAGCAGCTGGCTGGCCTTGCCCCCCTGAGTTCACAGATCCAAGATCACTAAGATTGCTCAGATGCTGCAGCCTCCTTGCCAGAGTGGACCTGATTCTGAATCTAGAGTCTACAGAAAAAACAGGCTTTGAGCATCACTAAAGAACTTGCAGTGCAGCAGACCCTGCCCTATGAGATGGGCCTCAACAGAGCTCATGGCTCAATGGGGTGAAAGAACAAACTAGAAAGTTATGGGACAGTGAGCCAAGTGTTGTGATGGGGGGTGTCCAAAGCATCACGGGAGAAGGGATGTCCAGACCAATAAAGCTACTGTTGGATTCATAGTAAATGCCATCCTGGGTCATGAAGGCTGAATGTTTTCAGTTTTGTTGACCTTGGCAATCATATGCCATCAGACTGAAGAAGACTTGCCCATTACTGTGCAAGTAGATGGTGACTAGTCCCACAAACAGCCACTGAGGGCCTCGTTTTCCCTCCCCAGGCCTTGATGCCAAATAGCAGAAACAAGCTCCCTGGATTCCATGACCATCTGACTCCTACAAAGAGAGGAAGACTGGGTTTAACCAGGACACAGAGCTGGACAGACTCCTGCACAGAGTAGGCTTGAGACCCTCCCTCCTTGGCTGTGGGCTGGGGTGGACCCTGGGTCTTTCTGTTCTGTGGGCCCTCCACTTATCTTGGCAAAATTTCAAAACTAATTGTTTGTCTTTGGAGTCCCACACACCTCCACACTCTGAAGTTCTGTTTCAGAATTTCTCTGTCACATGCAAAAAAAAACAACAAGGGCACTAGAGTGTATAACTTCTGCTCAGCTTAATTGAATACTTGCTGGGCAACTTTTATAGGACCTTTCTGGATTCTGTGGAGAAGAGCTAATTCTATCTTTTTCTTTTTGGGAGGATAATGACTGTCTCTAGCTTCTTGCTCTGACAGCTGCAGTCCTGGTTATGCCTGCCCACATGACAATATCTTTGTGCAAATGCCAGTGAGCCCTGGCCTCCGCCTGGCCTTGCAGAGGATGACAATGACCCTAGCTTTTTCTGACCCCATGCTCTCGGGGTCCGTCTCTGACAGACACCTCTTGTACATGTCACTTTGGATCCTCGCACTTAACCTTTGGGCCACTGGCCACCAGGCAGAGCTGAGACCACCCGCTCTGTGTGGACTCTGACCAGCTTCAGCCAGGCACACCCAGCAGCCCCTGACCACCTCTTACCTGCGGGCTTTCCCTGGACACTGGCACATGAGATGCTGCGTCCACACAAGCATGAGTAACAAGCCTGCACAACTGATACTCCCTGGGTGAACCAACTGGAGATGGGAGCCCGTGCACGAGTTTCTCTCCCTTTCCCCCTGAAGGATTGTAAGAAAGATTTAACACAGCGTCTGAGAGGACAGTCAAGTGTGGTTTGTCACGCAGCCGTGGTCAGCTCCAGCACACTCTTCTGAAATCGTCACCACCTCCTTCCCAGTCACACTCCCCTTTCTCCCTGGGGTCACCCTCCCTGGGAAAGGAGTGGCAGTGAGCCTTTGTTTCCCACTCTGCTTTCCGGGAACCCAAACTAAGCCACCTTGAGTTCTTTCTGGAGCTCCTTTTCCACTCCATGGGATCTTTTTAGTGCCACAATCAGCACCCCACTGCCCCTTGAGAGGGACATATGACCCAGGCGGGGCAGTAGAGCCTCATCCCTATGGCCATAGAACTGGAGTCGGGAACTGCCAGGTGATCAGGCTGAGTCTTCCGCAGGGCTGACTGTTGGGCCTTGGGGGCCTCACATACCCATAAGGTCACTGTCTTCCTTCTTCTCTACCAGTGATGGATCTCTCCTCATCCAGCCAAGACCTGGCTTCACCCCAGCTTCCCAGGGAGCCTTTCTCCATCATCCTGGCCCAATGAGGTCTCAGCCGCTCCACTTGAGAACACCTGGAGCAGCTGCGGCTGTCAGGCACCGCCTTGCTCTTTTATCTGTTGTTTGAACCCATTGCTTTTATGTGGCCAGTTACGAGTGTTCCTACGCCGAACACGCGCTTCTACCAGTGTAGATTCATTGGCCAATTGGAGCAAGCAGGTGCTTCTACACGGAGAGGCCAGGTGTCCAACTTGAGGTGACCACATTGTCCCAGTTTGCCTGGGACCTTCCAAGCTTTATCATTGAATGGCCTGTGCCCTGAGAAACCCTTCATTCCTGGACAAAGTGGGGCGTTTTGTCCATCACACTGCTCCATGGGCAGGATTATGAGCAGATTATTATCTAGGCGAAGCCTCCTTTGGAAGTAAGGGATGCAAACTGCACAGATTCAGTCCAGACCCCATCCCCTTACTCATTTAACATAATTTATGGAGTTCCTACTCTGCGTCTGGCACTCTGCTAAGTTTGGGAGACCTGGAGATGAATGAGCCCTGGTCTCTGCCCTCAAGAACTTAATGTTCAGAGCAGGGGTCAAGGAAATTGTTTGCAAAGGGCCAAACAATAAATATTTTTGGCTTTGCGAACTGTAAGTCTCTGTCATAACTCCCCAACGTTGTTGGGGCAGCTCAAAAGCAGCCATAGGTAGTAAGAATGGGTGTGACTGTGCCCGAAATGACTCTGTGGGCGCCCCATGGTGGAGAGGTGGAGACAAACACACAAAGCTTCAGAACACCTGCCAGGCCCCTGCTGAAGTCAGTGGCTCCAGGTCACTCTGTAGGTGGCAATGTGGCGTATCACTGGCCCCATCTCCCCCACCAGGGACCAAGAGCAAGCACCTAACCCATGCGCAACCCTTCCTCTGGCTGCCAGAGATCAACACAGGCGGATAAGCAGCAGAGACGGTGGTTGGTAGTGGGAACAATGGTGGCAGAGACTGAAGCTGAAAGGCCAGAAGGGTAGGGGCAGAGCCTACGTGGGCCCCTCCAGGCCTTCCAAATCTGAGCCACGTTCCAAGACCCACGCACGAGGCCCAGTCCAGGAGAACACTGCAGGCAAGCCCTGGGCTCCAGCAGCCATGGCTGGGGCTGAAAGTCCTGTCTTCTTCATTTCCATGAACATCCTTACAATAAAACAGCTTTGCTTTGCTTTGCTTCTTTCTTATCTAACAAGTCAGCAATGTTTAGTAAATTTATAAAGTTGTGTAACCATTATCACCACCCAGGCTCTGTAATAAATCTGCTTTTCTCAAAGTGACCTGAATCCGAAATCCCCTCCCTTGCCCCAATGCTGTGTGAGAAGCAGAGGGGCCCCGCTGGACTGGGGAACGCTTCCCAGGGGACCTGGGGACAGTGAAAATTCCCCAGGGGATGTGAGGGAGGGGGACCTCCACATCTCTCTGACTCTGGGGAAGCTGCCAAGTGCCAACATCTGGACCAGGTGCTCCCTGGCGCAGGCATGGTGTAGACAGAACGTATTGTCAGATGCCAGTGAACTCAGAGCAGCTTCCCTGTTCCCTCCTCACCCTCCAGACCCTCCTGTGGCAGCTTTAGTCCACCCTGGTGTTCGTGGACGGGGATCAGAGGTGAGCTCATGTGATCTTCTAAGTCCCCGCCACAGGAGAGGGCAGAGTGCGCTGTTCCCTTGTGGCAGGCGATGACTGACTTTACTGCCTGCACCTCCCCTGAGTTTTCATCCAAGGCAAGGCCCTAACACAGCATTTCCCAAGGAGGTAGGGGAGATTGTCAGAGGGCTTGCAGCTGTAGCTCTGAGGCATGTGGGAGCCATCTGGCGATCTGGCCGCAGGACCTCCCTCCACCCTTGGGGAGAGACTCTCCAAGTGTCTCCCACACCCTAGCGCCTCTGCTCTCCCCTCTCCCCACAACCAGCCTTTCTCATTCTGGAGCAGGAAACCTCATTTCGCTCACAGGAGGGTTCTTTATTGCCTGTGAGAGAAAACAGCTCAAGCTAATTCAAGTAAATAAAGGGGCTCAGTTGCAGGGATCCACAGTTGCAAAGGAGTTGCTGAGCAACTCATGCAGCCTCCAAGCGACTCCAGCAGCCCCAGCCCTTCTCTTTCCTCCCCTGACACAGAACCTGGTAGCACAGTTTGGTGCAAGGGTCCCTAGCCCTCGAACTCTAGATCACGCAGTGACAGGGAACCGGGGCATTTGCCCAGACATTGGCTCCAGAAGATGCCTCCACAATCAGCTCCCATATCCCGTCAGAATCTGGATTTGCTCCACTGACCCAGACCTGGGCTCCTTCAGGCACCCCTGAGCGTGTGGCACCTCCCACTTGGCCATTAGGAAGATCCCCACACAAAAGAAATATTTTTTACAGTGAGAAGATCCAGCGTGAGTATATAAACTACCAGGGGAATGAGTGGAATAAAGTGCCTCCTGATGGAGTTGATGCATTTGGTTTTAGTTCTTTTGTTTGTTTGTTTTTTCAGTTTTTGGCCAGGGCTGGGTTAGAACCCACCACCTCTGGTATATGGGGCCGCACCCTACTCCTTGAGCCACAGGTGCCGCCCACACATTTGATTTTAAAGTTATCTTTTAATTCCAGAGAGGGAATAATATCAGCAGTGAAAATGCTGTTCTTTTTCTCTTTCATGGTTCATGGAACATTTTTATCAACTTGTCACCAGCATCTTGAGTGTCTATCTCTTCATAACCCCTGAGCCACAGTTTGAGTCACCAGCGGGTACCTGGGCACATCACCTCCCTCTCATCCCCATTACAGAGGTTCAGAGCTTTGAATCTCTGCATGATGCTATCTCTCGAAAATGTATCCTAAGCCATCGGCGTCCTTTCTTATAATGTTGGGAAGGCTTGGAGTTGTTTTTTGAACCTTAAGAGAAATGTGACCATCTTCTTAACTGGTGATTGGGGCATACTAGGCACCCCAGTATTTATCATTCACAGGGTGTTCTGCACATGGTTGGGTCTCTGTTATCATCAGCAGGTGCTACAGGGCGGGGACCCAGATGGTTAAGCCTCCAGTTACCTCCTTGGCTTGAAGTGAGGGCTGGGGCCATGGTGGTGACCGCAGCTGTCAATCACCAGCTATTTACCAGCTCTACTCCATGCCCAGCCTGTGCCAGGCACACAGGGTAGAGAGGAGCTGTGAGCCCTTGCTGTGAGAGATGATTAAGAAGGATCATTTCTACTGAGGACACCACGCTGGTGTAATGCAGGACCAAATGAGGCGCAGCAGACAAGAGAATAAATCTGTTCCCAACCAGGTGCCAGCTAGGCAGTGGAGGCTGACAGGTGGGTTTGTGCCAACCCCTGCTGGGGAGCAGATGGGTCACCTCTGGCTCAGAGTTTCTGAAGGGCCCTGAGAGGATCTTGGCGTGGGAAGGGTGGGCCAGGCACAGAGACCCAGATTCAGGGTGAGTGTGGTGATGTGGAAAAGTCTCTTTCTGGAGCATCACAAAGCTGGTGCCACCCACACCCCCACACACCCCACAGATGTGTTTCCACATCTGTACAACAATTCCCTTCAAGCCAAGGTCTTGTTACATGCCTGTTTTGAGCCCCAAACCCTCTAGTTTTATGGGGTTACCCCCTTTTAAAACTCCAAACAGAAGGGCTTGTGATTTCACCCCACATTCAGCAGCAACCCTAGCTAGTATCTTCCCATGATAGTCACCAGCATCTTGAGTGAGGACTCCCAGGGGAAACCATTAAATTCTCCAGCTTAGCCCTGGGTCCTACAGGAGCCACCCTCCTGTATCTGACCACAAGGAACACTTCCCAATTCCTTTCTCCTGCAAAGGACAACTGACATGGGCTGGAACTTTGGGGAGGCTTTCCTGAATGTTAAAAGTAATGGGGATGGGTCTGAATGCCAGCCCCTAAAGGTGTCTCTGCCCCATTCTCTGACAGGTGACTGTCCCTTCACCCGTGCACCATGTCACCCAGTTTTGTTGATTTCAAATGCAGAGCAGCTTTGGGCAGTCGGTGCTGCACCTCACCTGTGAGACTGTTGCTACTTCAGAGGCATTGAGGATGCAGGGATTCTAGTCAGGTTTCTCTCTTGGTTCTTTCATGAATTACAGCTTGGCTTCCAGACTGAATGTAGATAGCCCTAAGGAAGGAGGACAACCATGGCCAAGAAGTTATACCAGAAGCTGCCGACTCCTCAGAGTGGATGATGTGGAGCAGGAAAGGACGAAGGCTGGGGGTGGGGGGTGGTCAGCAGTTAGGGAAAGGGGGACTGCAGGGAGGAATCGGGAGTTGGAAAACTCTGAACACATGATCAGCCCAAAGGTGAGATCTCTCGGGAGTGATTGGGTCTTAGAGATGCTTTATGGGGTGACAATTGAGTGACCCCAAGAACTTTCACATAAGGTTAGGTAAGGTCATCCTCCAAGAATGGGGTGTATTACGCCAACACTTGCTAGGAGGCAGTAATAATAATAAAATGTCGTATATAACGATGATGATGGAAGTGATATGACCTGCTTCACCAACTTAGATTCAAAAATTGTCACGTTATTTCCTCAATTCATTGCTTTAACCCCTATGTATCTTTTGGGCAGGAAGTTTGCCCTCAAATTATCCAAACCCCCCAGGGTTCTTCTTCATCTAAAGGGGAGGTCAGGCTTGGCACTTGTAGCTCATCGGCTAGCGCACTGGCCACATACACCAGGACTAGTGGGTTCTAACCCAGCCCAGGCCTGCCAAACAACAATAACAACTACAACAAAAAAATAGCTGGGCGTTGTGGTGGGCACCTGTAGTCCCAGCTACTTGGGAGGCTGAGGCAAGAGAATCTCTTGAGCCCAAGAGTTAGAGGTTGCTGTGAGCTGTGATGCCACAGCACTCTGCCGAAGGCAATGTAGTGAGACCCTGTCTCAAAAAAATAAATAAAAATAAAGGGGAGGTCAGCTTTGCTTCCTTACACCAGAAGGGGAGCCAGTGTGCCAAACGCTCCCTCTACTACTGTTGCCTCATGTCATCGCCAGGTGTCACTGTTGAAGCTTGGTCTCCCACAGAAGGAGGCTGCTGCCCCTGGAGGCTGGGATGCCCTCAGTGGGCCGAGTTCAAGTTTACAGCTCTATTTAGTCCTTGTTCCCACACTTGGCCATCATTTTACCAAAGCACTACGCCTGGGCCAGAGCAGCTGCGGAGGAGCACCCAGCACCAGCCACGTTCTGTTCCGTACTGACTCCAGCCCTCCACCTCTGAATTGAGAGGTGCTCCTTCACTCAAGGTGATTTATTTTGGAGGCTTCATTGCTCATTCCTGCCACTGTTTCTTGGATCACCCTAGCACACCTTCACAGGGTGTCAGGTATCCCTGAGTTTGCATCTCAGAGCCTAAGGGTTGGGATGTGGGTGTCTTCCCTTTCAGAGATCCCCAGGGTGCCTCGCCCTGTGGTGCAGCAGACAAGAGGGACCAGCCAGCTTCTGCTAAGCTCCACGAACAAAAGTCCCAGCCCAGCCCGAACCCCAAGAGGAAGAGGGTGGGAGGCTGGTGGCCCACATGTGCATAACCAAGAGGGCACACAAACAATCTTTCCCCAGAGGAAGAACATTTGGTCGAGGATATCCTTGTCTCTGTCTAAACAGGGGGTTGTCAACCTGGAGATAAGGAGTGGAATTCAAGGGCTGTGAACTGGTTGGTGGAAAACATGTGTCCTGTTTTCATTAATCACTAACTGCAAGTAGCATTTCCTTTCATTGTGGGCACCACGCCACAGTAGTATAGATGGTTCATGGATGGATCATGTCACTGATAGATATCACAGACACTCTTGTATCACACTACAGACATTTCAAAACATTTCAGCTCACTACTAACTCAAAATTAAACCTGTCATAGACCTTATCAATTAATGCCTAAATAAAAAACCATACACATTGCTATATCGGTGACTATATGTCAATATACTTGCTTTCCTTTCTAATTGTATGCATTTTATTTTATGCATGTGAAACTGCCATTCTGGGGGAAGTCCCCAGGTGTCCCCAGACCACAGGAGGAATCCAGGGCACAAAACTGACCAAGACCCCATGGCCTCCAAAGAGAGCAACTGGCTTCTTTTTTGTTTTTGTTTCTGTTTTTTTTTTTGAAGTAACTCACTGCATTTCTAACAGCAAATGTCTTTTGAACCCTCACCATGTGCCATGCATGTTCTAAGTGTTATTGCATTGACTGCTGAGACCCTGTCCATGGCATGGAGTCATGTGTCTACAGTCACACAGTGATCTGGACTGGAGCCAGGATTCAGCCTTGACCTTTTGATCCAGCACCAGAGATTTCACCATTCTCAGGCAGGTGCCTCCACCTGCCTGTCCTGAATGTGCTCACCCTCTCAGGGCCATGGCCAGTGGTCTTAGAGACTTCAGCATTCAGCCCATGGGAGGACACCTTGGCCTGGACAATGTACCCTCTAGTGATTTAATTTCACAATCACTAAGCAAGCTTCAGTCCTACAGGGTCACACAGGACCCCCTTCAATGTCTGAATGGACCTGACCAGAACTCCAATGCCACAGCCTCAAAGAGAAAAGAGCCTTCACCATGACAACCAGGCGTTCTGGGCCCAATATTCTTGGGTGTCTCTCCCTACCCGGTGCTGCCTCACCAGGCCTCCTTTCTCTCAATCATTCTTCTGGTTCCTTCCACTTACCTGACACTCTGCGGTCTCCATGCCTCCTTCCTCCCTCTCTGGAGTAATCTCTCTTTGTCCCCCACCTGTCCCCTCAGATCCTCTCACTTCCTTTTTTGTTTGTTTGTTTGTTTTTTGAGACAGAGTCTCACTTTGTCACCCTGGGTAGAGTGCTGTAGTGTCATAGCTCACAGCAACCTCAAACTCTTGGACTCAAGTGATTTTCTTGCCTCAGCCTCCCAAGGAGCTGGGACTATAGGTGCCCACCACAACACCAGGCTATTTTTTAGAGAAGAGGTCTCACTTGTGCTCAGGCTGGGCTCAGACTCCTGAGCTCAGGCAATCCACCCACCTTGGCCTCCCAAAGTGCTGGGATTACAGGCATGAGCCACCACCCCTGGCCTCCTCCTCACACTTTCACCAAATACTTTCCTTTCCTAAGAGGAGTTTTGGTGAACAAAACATTCTCAGTGTCACTAACAACTAATTACCAAATTGGGTCCCACTGCCCAAACCGAGCGAGGAGGGCAGTGGGACCCAATTTGGTAATTAGGTGGGCTTGTTCCTGTCATTGTAACCCTACCTGAGACTTTCTCAGCCAGTCCTCTGTGCACCCAGCTGCAGGAGCTACTGTGCATCAGTGGAGGCCCTGAGCAAGCCCATCTCAGCCCCATAGGCTGCACACCCTCTTCTTCCTAGCAGGTCCCCCGCACGAGCTCAGGGATCTCTGTAACTGGTAAAGGCAGAAGAAGATGCTGGAAGCCAGAGAACATGGAGCCCAGGGATTTGGACAGGCTGCATCACTGGGTCTGCTCTGAACAAGCTCATGGCCTGGAAAGTCTCAAGGAGACATCAAGGCAAGACCCTGGGTCTGTCTATATAAAGACCCCACATCTGGGCACCAAAGCGTCCAGCTGCCTCTGCTCCTAAGACCTTCTCCATCTGGCTGCCCACTTGCATTCCTTCAATAGATCACATGGCCTCAGACAGGCTGCCCTACTTCCTGCTTCCTGAGGACAATCACACATGCATCCCCAATGACTCCTCTCGGGGCTAAGCTGGCCCCCACATGGAACCAGCCTAGTGGCTCAAGGCCCCATCTTATGCCTGCCCACCTCTGGGGGGACCCTAGGAGGCACAACCAGGCACAACCAGCCTTCAGTGAGGCTGGCTAGCCAAGGGCAAGCCCTTCCCGGGCCTCATCCAGGCCTGGTTCTCCCACAGTCTAGTATGCCGACCGTCTCATTCCCACTCGGTTTGACCCTGAACAACTGTCACAATTGTTCAAGTTCCTTCCAGGGCTGTCTGAGGAGCCACCAGGCTGCAGCCCAGCTCAGCTTCTCCCTCTGCCCCACCACCTTCACCCCTCCCTCCAAGTCCAGTCCCAAGAGCCCAAGCCACTCTATCGCACAGGAGGCCATGCAGGAACCTGTCCCCACACAGAGTGGTTCTAGAGGCTCCAGCCGGAAGCATGAAGCCAGGCTTCAGACCATCTCCAGAGGAGGCAGCACATGGGTAGGGGTATGGGTGGCGGGAGGGGCTGTGGGCACTTCACACAACCCTGTGCAGTCCCAGCCACTCACACCACGGCCTCAGGATGCCACACGCCACTGTGGCTGAACGGCATGGGGCTCAAGGCCCTCAGTATAGCTGCTTCTGACCAGACAACCATGTCCTACCATATGAACTGCTGTTAAAGGACTTTTTTTTAGGGTACAAGTCAAATCTGTCAAGTGTAGAACATGTCTTAACACAATAATCAAGTAAATGAAATAAAAGCTATGTTGATTGGTTTGATGTAAGCACGTCAGATGGTATAAAAAATTCAACACATTGCACCCCACATAGCATAAATGTATTCATAATCTACGTGTATATGACTTAATTAAAGAAATAAAAATACCTCATGGATAAAATTTAAAAATATAAAAAAAAATGACTTTTTTTTTTTTTTTAGTTTAGAAAATACTAACCTGGAGAAGGCAACCCGGGACTGTCACCCCAAGCAAGGCCTGCAGTCTTGCCCCAATCTCTGCTTCCTTAGTTATTTGCTGGTCTCTTAGAGGGGCTGCGAGCCCCCAGTCCACCCCTCTTGTCGCAAACAGGAGTGAACACAAGTGGTTGCCTGGAAAATACCATGCCTGTTGACTTGAATTGAAGGAGCGGGAGCTGTACCCCGACACTGAGAAAGTGGCGCCAGCCACAGATAGCAGTGGGTACTGCCCGTCAGGACCACAAGTAAGAGGCTAAGAAGAGGCTGGCTAGTTTAGCATCTCTTTCCGCCCCTACCTGAAAAGGACGCCAAGGCTGTGAGTCCGAAGGACAAATGGAAAAAGGCTGCAGGACGGGCAGTGGGTGGAGCTGGGGGTGGGGAGAGGAGGCGGCCAGACCTGGGGGTGGGGAGCGAGACTGCAGACACCCACACCTGGGAAGGGGCGGGCTGGTGTAGATGTCACGCAGAAACCACACAAGCACTCTGCAGAAAGGACTCAGGCTTGGTGGAGCCAGGGCACTTGCCATGGAGGTTTTGGGGACCACGGAATTGAACTTCGCGCCCAGAATGAATTAGACACCACTGTTCAAGGGTGTGGCCATTGTGCCCCATAGCTGTGAGTGGTGCCACTGAAACCTGGGGGATACCCTTGCCTGGACTTGGGCAGGAGCCTGGGAGCAGGAAGGAGTCCCTGTGGTGACAGAGCTGGAGCTTCCTACAGTAAAGTTTGATAAGCTCCGAGCAAGTCGGGGTCAGCTAGTCTGTGAGAATCAGCTGACTAGGTTTAGCCAGGTCTGATCGATTTCCATGCGTCCTTCCTAAGCTCTGTGTGGCCTCAGCAGGCAATCTGCTCCGAGGCGCAGCGTGAAGGAGAAAGATGCACATGTGTTTGTGCGCCCTCCTCTGTGCAGATGCGTGGCTCAAAGCCATCACAGAGAAGAGGCAAGGTGGCAGTGTATCTATCGGCCATTTGTGCTTAGTCATTTCTAGCACAGGCAGCCTTTTGTGTGATTGTGCGGCACCCTGAGAGGGGAGAGAGGGGGCGGCGACTCTGAGGTCTCACGAGTGAACTCAGGGCACTGGGCTTTGAAGCATTGAGGACCACGTTTCTGTCTTCTGTCACGACTCATATCAAGGTGCCTCCTGAAGCTGCTTTGCAAGGAGGGTGCATCTTACAGGTTCCTGGCTGGGGAAGGGACACTGGGACTTGAATGGGAGATGGGGCTGAGGGACTCCTATTTTCTACTTCAAGCTCCTGGAGTCCATCTCTACCTGCCATCCACACTCCCTCCAGGGCTGTCCATGGCTCTGTGTCCTGGGGTCACCATGGAATCCGGCCTTGCGTGGCGGAAAGTGGGAGGGGGCTTTGAGGGTAGTTTCAGGGGTGCTTTTCCTACAAGGCACCTCTTTGTGGACCTTTGAGTGCCCTGTCCTCCTCAGCAATGAGGCTCTCATGACAGCCCCAGCCAGACTTTCTGTGGCCCTGGAAGGCTCCCATCCACTGTGTAACCCCTCCTCTAGGCTAGGTGGAGGCTGGTCTGCCTGTGTGGGTGGGCACCCCTATGGCTCCCCTTTGGGGTGTCTCTATCCTGACCTTGAGACTGTTCTGCACTCCAACATCTCCTCAAACCCACATAGGTAGCTCTGCCGGACTTCTTTCCTCACTGCTCTATTACCCAGATCCCCTTTAACCTCCGTGGATCCCTACCTGCCTGCTGGGCCTTAGTCATTTCTAGCATCTTTGCAATCACTTGTTAATTTGTGGTAACTTGCTACAGGGTGTCATCTTACTATTCCAAATGTCCTTTGTATTCCACCGCAGCTACACAGAGTTATTGTAATGACTTTCAGCTGCACAGGGTCCCCAGAAAGGGGACTCAGAAGAACACAGCTGACAAATGCTGCTTGTGGACTGGCAATCTCCAAGTCAGATCCTCTCCAGGGACAGTGAGGAATTGGGTATTGCCCTGAGGGGATGTGCCCTGCATCTGAGACAACTCCTGGGTTAGTTGGAGATGGAGCAAGGATGTCCCCAGTCAACCGCAACATCCAGGCCACTCAGAATTGTGGGGAACTTGGGAGAAAGGGGGGCTTAGGCCAGAGCTTAGCAGTTTGCACCTCCCAGGTTAGCAAAATTCACTTGTGAGGGGCCAGAGAACCTAGGAGAATCCCTCCTGGGAGAGTCAGATTCCTTCCCTAAGTGGCCAGAGAAGGGAGGTGTCACCTGTGAAGGTCCTCTGGAGACCAGCAGGCCTCTTGTGCTGGGCCCCCAGTGTGTGCATAGGAGCCAGAGCCTCTGGAAACAGCTCCAGTGTCCTGCTGGTGGTAGGACAAGATGGCAGGAGCAGAATGGGATGACCCTGTTGCCATCAAAGAGGACCAAGCACCCAGGTAGGCATCCAGGGGTGCAGCGATGAGGCTGTGGTCTGGTTCCTGGCCACTGGGACAGGACAGGCTGTGTACTGAGGCAGGCCTGAGGGCCAGCTCCCAGTAGTCTTGCACTTGGTGTCCAGCGGTCCACTGAAGAAGACAGAGCTCACTAGGGACCAGCTCTTACGGGAGCCAGTAAGTGTAGCCTAAGACAAGGTCATGCAGCATCGTATGAATCTATTTATTTGGCAAATCATTTTAATTACATCAGTTCTTTCCAATTAATTGTGCCGGTCTCACAAATATATATGTAACAGGTCCATATAAGTTATTCCAGACTCAGAGTGCAAATCAGGTCGCATTATGGACAAACAATAGCTGCAAATTCCACTGGCCTTTGTAGCAGGAATTTCAGCCTCTTCCACAACTATGTTCAGGGTTCCCTGACCCTTTGACTGCCACTTACTTCAGGAGTAGCACCTACCCTTACCCTGATGCTCGCCCTCTGCCCCTCCCATGTGTCATGGCTAGCTGCTGACCGTGGGCTGCTCAGATTCTGGACCCTCCTACAGAACCATGAACGGGCCTGCAGTGTGGCCCTGTGCCCACTCCTACAGACTCTCAGGCCAGGCTGGGTCCCCATGGGGAGACAGAAAAGGGCACTCTCCCCACAGAATGTTTTGGGATGGGTAAGGGGGTCCCCAAAGCTCACACATCCATGATTGTCACTTTAGGGACTTACCCCAATAGTTACAGAGCTCATGAATCCCTCCCTATCCTTTATGTGATTCTCTCCCAGGGCTCTAGAACCCTCTCTGTCACCTGCTAAACGTAAGACAAGACTTTGGGTCTGAACACCCTTGGGGACATTCTCTTAGAAAGTCCATCTGCGCCTAAGCACTTTAATAGACACATGGACATGTGGGCAGACATGTCCTCAGCTCTACCAGGTGGCATAGCAACCAATGCAAAGAGAGGAATGGGAGGAGGGTGCTCCCCCCACAGCCTCTGCCCCACCCAGCCCCAAAGGACCTGCTGTGTGCAACAGGCTGGCTCTGAGTATCATGGTGGTGTCTGTGCAGAATGGCATGCCACAGTGCAACCTGTAGTCGGAGAGAGGAGTGTCCAGGGAGGGCCTGAGGCAGCTGAGCACAACCTAGCCTCTCCTCTGGGTCAGCAGAGCCTCTGATTCTGTGGCTGCTGGTTCCTGGGGGCTGGACCTGCTGGTCCTGGCCACATCATACCCTTTTCCACCCTTCACTGATACCTTCCTCCTCACCCTTCCCTCCAGTCACCTAGGAGGAAGCTCCAGAGTGCCACGTGAGCACAGCAGCAGACAGTGGCTCCTGCGCTTCAGTGATCTCAGGCTATCTGGGGAGCCACCCAGCAGGAAGCAGCTCTGGGGGCCAGCTCCTGCCCTCCTGCCCCAGCCCACAAGGTGTCAAGCCCTGGGCAATCACTCAACCTGCCCCGCCCTCTCTTCTCCCTCCCTCTCCTCCTCCTGCCTAGGCAGGTCTGGGTTTCTGGGTTTTATCTGAATCACCCTTTTCTCCCCTCACCAAGCCCCCCAGGCCTTGCACCCTCACTAAGCAGCCTTTTATCTTCCAGGTAGACATGGTTGCTTTCTTCCTGCAGACCCGCGCCTGGCTCACAGTAAGTCTCACTTACTACTCATCCCACTCACACTGTCATCATGCAAAACCACCCCACAATTTATCCTTCTAATAATTTCACTCTCTGGAGCAGCTGAGTCATAGGAAGGCTTCAGCTGTCACTGCATGCTCCTTCTAGACCATTAGAGAAGCCCATCCCAGCAGTGACTCCCTTGTTTACCAAAGAGCTGCCAAGAGCCCCCTGTGGTCCTTCCCAAGCCCAGGCCTCTGTGCCTGGCTGCATTATTCTCTCCCTCTCAGTGACCAGGAAGACACAGCTCCATGGGCAGTGACACCAGTGCCAGAGGCCCAGACAGGGCTCAGGTGAGCAAGACAAACTAAGTCTAATAAACATCTGCCCGGTCTGTTGGAGATAGGAAGCCAGTCTCATCTAGGACTCTCCCCTTTCCCAGGGTGGCCCCCTACCTCTCCTAGCCCTTGGCCAGCACTAACACTCTTCCTGGTGGACACCCCAGTGGCAACCCTTGGCCCAGTCCACTTCCAGCCCTTGAACAGTCTTCCCCTTCCCCTTCCCCAAGCATATCCTGTCCCCTCATGGTTCTGGGTGTCACCAATGCCCCATCAGTTCTCTGAACCCTTCTTGTGAACGCAGGAAGCTCTGGCTGGCCCCCTGTGCCTTTCTGAGGCCCGTAGGAAATGGGCTATCCATGTGCACTTGCCCACCCCACCCCTTCACTTCCTGTCGTCTTGGTGAGGTTGTTGACAAACAGGGCCCTAGAAGGGATCGGAAAATGCATGTCTGCTCATTCCCGGGATCTCCAGACTAAATTGGGGGCTTGATCCATTCTACCACTCCATCTCTGCCCAAGACACCCTCCACCATAACTGCCTCTCTTGATTCCTCCTCCCACTCATCTCTCTTTTTCTCTATTTCCAGAACCTTCTAGTCTAATAGAAGGATAGGTATTGTTGGGAAGCAGCCTTGTTCAGATGGTCTCATTCCTGTTCTCAATTCTTTTGCCTAATAATTTTTGGCCTTAGCAATCAAGAATTCACCTGGTTCTGGGGTTCTTCAGAGGTCCCTGAACAGCTTGATGTATGTCAAGCTATCTGGGCCTTGAGGAAAGGTTGTTTAGGGTATAATAGACAAAGCTGGCACTCAGTGAGCATCAAGGGAGAAGCCTACCAGTGAATGCAGCACAGATCGCCCCACTACATCAACCCCCCCACTAGAATTGGGGACTGGGGTTTCCCCGCTCTGAGCAAGGTATCTTTCCCTTAGCCCCGGGTGAGCGTGGTGTCCTGGAGGACCAGCTGGACCCTGGAAGGCCGGTGGGCCATGACGTCCATGCGGAATTCTTTGATGACAAAGTAGTAGCAGAAGACATCCAAGCAGCAGTTGATGTTGGAGAAGCACATGGACAACTGTAAGAACAAGCTGATGCTCTGCCTGGCCCTGCAGTCCACAATCATGCCATTCCTCACCAGGAACTGCATGAGTAAGCCCAGGTGGACGGGGAGAAAGGAGACCACAAAGACGGCCAGGCTGGCTGCAATTGTCCAGATGCAGGCTCTCTGCTGCACCCAATCCTGGGTATGGTCCCGACGGCCCAGCAGAATGTGAATGCTCCTGCAGGAGCAGAAGCCCATGATGCCCATGGGGAGGAGGAAGCCAAACACCTCAACCGGCAGGAAGACCTTGGCACTCCAAGTGCCATCAGACATGTTGTGGAAGCACGTGTACTTTTCCACTTTCCTGTGGAAGCTGTAGATAGGGATGCTCCCGGCCCACACCAGGACCCAGATGGTGCAGCAGATCCCGAAGATCTTCCTGGGGGACCGGAGGTGGCTGACCAGGAGCGGGTACTGGATGGCCAGGAACCTGTCAAGGCTGATGAAGCAGATGGTGAAGACGCTGCCGTACATGCTGACAAAGTAGAGGCACTCCACCAGGGTGCAAAGGGAAGGGAAGGGCGGCCGCACCTGGGACAGGACCACCTTGAACGGGAGGGAGAGCACCAACAGCAGGTCAAAGACTGCCAGATTGATCATGTAGATGGAGGTGGCCGCGTAATCAGGCCACCGCTTCTTCAGGATGGTGCCGAAGCCACGGATGGCCAGCAGGTTGAGGAGCAGTCCCAGGACGAAGGTGGGGATGTGGACGGCCAGCTGCAGGGTCCTCATCAGTTCATCCACGTCGCTGAATGAGCAGTTGCTGCCTGTGTCTGGCTGACTCATGTTCCTTCCTACAACACCAGCAACAGATCAGAGAGGGCTCCTCTTACTCTCTGGGAGTGATGGGTTCAGATGACCTGCAGCCCAGATATAACCACGCTACACTTTGTGTACACTATATATCATTCCAGACTCATTCTCTCGCTCTCTTTCTATACACATGTTTTTCTTTTACAAAAGTGAAACCACACTGTGCATGGACATCTGTCCCTCCTTTTCAATCAGAATTTCTTCTGTTGAAAGAAGTAACAGCATGAACCCTGACCCAAACTAGTTCAAGCAGAGAGAGAATTTTACACAGTGAAAGACACGGAAATGAGGGTAGGGCTAACTTCAGGAGCAGCTTGATCAGGGTTTCAAAAGCTGTTTCAAGGACTCAGCTTCTCTTTATACCTATCCGTTCCCCTGCCCTTCCCCAGCTAGTTTTTTAAGGTTGAATAGAGTTGACTTTAGCTATGAGTAGTCACCACATTCCCTAGGACACAGTGCTTGGCTCATTTATTGGTTCAAGGGTGGACATTTGACTCACCCAGAGACAACAAAAAAGCAATAAAACCCTTGCCTGGGTTTCCAGGCAGGAGGTGGAGCTCTATCTGTGGGAATTGAGGTTAGGAGCTGCTCAGCCTCTTACTACCTACCCCCAAAAGGAAACCAGACAAAAAATGAAGAGATGCAGAAAAAAGGGCATTCCCACAGGGAATGAAGAGGGGTCCTGAGGGCTCCACAGGGCAGGTAGAAAATTAGAACTGGCCTCAGGGACAGGAGGTGTGGTTGCTCAGGGATGGGGGTCTGAGGCAGACCTTGGCCAATTGGAGGGGTGAGAGGGTGCTGCACTTGGCAGTGGGGGAGGGGCTCTGTATCAAGGTAGGTGGCCCTGGTGTAGTTCAAAACCAGGACTCCAGAGACAGTGCTGCTGTAAAGAGAATTCAAATATAAACCAAGTTCTGCCCTCTCCCACTTCCTGCCTCTGCCTACTTCCCTCTTCCCTCCTTTCTCACCCACTTCCCTTAAGTGAGGTTGAGTCACGGGTGTCCTAGACAGTGGCCCGTCCCAGACACTGAATATGCCCAGGGGCACTGCAGGAAAAGGTCACCCATCCATGCCTGGCCTCTTCCCTGACCGCCCCGCAGCAGGCAGCCAGCAGCAGGCTCTGCCATTTACCCTGCTTCTCTCTCAGGAAGAGTTTTTCACCAGAGAATCCTGCACTGGGAACCAAGGCAGCTGTTTTCTCACTTCATTTTTTTAGCTTATGTTATTACACTATTTTTTTTTTTAATTTTTTTAATTTTTTTTAAATTTTTTTAATTTTTAATTGAAGACATATTCTATGCACTCAATAAGATTTTCAAATAGCACAAAAGAACATACAGAGGGAAGTCAGCCTCCACTGTACCCCAGGCCTCAGTTGTTCTTTCCAGAGGCAACCATGATTAAAAGTCTCTCGCATACTTTTTCCAGAAATTTTCCAAGTATATACATGCATGCACATGCATACATGTGTACATATGTATGACTTCTTTAAAATTTGGAAAATATTACACATGCAGCTCTCTCCCTTGCTCTTTCACTTAACAATGTTCCTTGGAAATTGTTCCACATCAGCATATGTGAGTGAGTGACTGTCTCTTCCTCACAGCTTCATTGCATTGCATTGTGGCCATAAAGTTTGTGTGCAGTCTTAAATTGTACACTATTTTCAATTGCACTCGAACTTTGTGGCCACTGTGTTCTCTAACCCATTTAGTGGCTCGTTGATAAAACAGATGAACAGTTTTAATGAAAGACAGAAAATTCCATGCTAACATTCCTGTCACCTTCCTTTGCTACACAGCTACTGCTAACAGAATTCTCATTCTGCTATTGCTTCTTACCACTACAGCTCGTGTGGGAGCCTGTGGGGAAAAAAGATTTGGGTATTTTTAAGATGCTATATGGAATACCAGTCTCAAACCCTCTCTACCCCATAATGAAAAAGAAAGCATATATATATATATACACACATATACATACATGTATATTCATACATTTCGGTGGATAATTATAGATATACATTGAGCACTATCGTCTATCTTTTCACAGATTTTATGCATTCCTTTGTGTTAACTATTCTTATGGGTTATGTCACAAGAGGTCTAGGGAAACATACTTCCTTATCCTGAACTCAGGCCTCAGATGTACCTGCTCCTAATAAATGCTCAGAATAAATGCAAGCTGGCAAGTTGCCTCGTCCTCACTGAATAGGCTAAAATGGCCACAAGCTCATTCTAAAAAAATGGCTAGAATAACTTGAAACCAACAAGATAAATTTCAAAAATGATGAGAATAGCTCGAGTCTAGTCTACATGAAAAATATTGCAACACCAAAGAGGAGGACAAAACTGAGACGTCGTCTTTGAAACCAGAAACACAAAAAAAGAAAGAATCACAAAATAAGAGCAAATAGCAGTTGCTGTTTAGAGAGATCCAATGAGACTGCCACACAGAAACTTAGGATCTATTTGGGTTGGGTCACACTCAGGCAGACTCTATGGTGAATCCATCATGTTGCTGGTGGTTCAAAGACTAGCACTAAAGTGACCAAGGAAAATAGTCAATGATACTCAATAACTAACGCAAACCCAAATTATGGCCAAATTGGGGATGCTGAGACATGTGTGAGTTGACTGTTACAGGTGCATGTATGGAAAATAGACACAATCTGGCTAAGAGTATTTTCCCGTCGAACTATCCCCAAAGTCACATTTGAATTACTGACAAACTGCAAATGAAAATCTCTCACATGGTAATCTTTGAAGCTAGAGAAAGCCCTCCATGGATGAGCAAAAAGAAATTAGATTGAAAAAACACTTCCTGCTAAGGGCAGAAAGAGCAGACAATGTGAAAAATTAAGCTTCTGAATTCCTCTGAAAGTCCAAAGAAATCACCTTTTGAAAATTCTTTTTAAAAAGCCCAGGAACTTCACTGGAAAAAGATTAAAAGGTATAAATGCATTCCAGACTGCAGCAGGAGATAAAACAGTCATCCTTCTCAAAGAAGGATTGCTAATAAAAGCCAGTGCACTTGGGAGTGGGGGCTGGCAAGCTGCCCACACGTGCCCAGGGGTGTGGGGCCATTGGCAGCTCCAGTTCCGGCCAACCCAAGTGTGGTGGTTGGGCGAGAGACTGAGTCCCACCAAGTTCCTACAGAACCAAATACTAAGACAGCGTGGGGCATCTATGAGATTGATTAAGGGAAGCTCCAGGGAAGGATGAGGACAGTGGGACTAGGAGGAGACAGGGAGCACCTCAGGCCACTGTGGATCTGACCCTATGAAAGGAAAGAGGGAAGGACAGGGTAAGGAGAGCTTCAGATGGCAGTGCAGACCTGAGAACATGTTGGCTAGGCCACTGGGCATCCCTGAGCAAAGGGTGCCTGTCCGAGAATCCCACATTGGTAGACTTGCCCGGACTAGGACCTGTGCTGGTTGGTCACAGGCTAGGAGCAGCCGAAGGAGAGTGTGAAAGTTACTGTCCGGGATGTGTGGGCTCTGGAAAAAAAATTGCTGCAAAGTTTTGGACTGCCAAGAAATAATGACAGAGAAGAACACAGGACAGAGGCATGAAGGAAGAAAAGCTTGGAGCCGAGCACTGAGAGCAGGCTGTGGAAAGAGACTAAAGTGATGATGAATATAGGAATGGATTTCAAATCCAAAGGAAAAAAAGTAGTTAACAAGGTGATCCTCGCTCTTGAAAAGAGCCAAGATGTAATACTGAAGATAAGTTAGAGAAGCAGGAGGAATGGTCCTGGGTGCCAGGCACTACTGACAGGATGTAATAGTACCAGAGAACAGTCACTACTATTCCATTAAGGGGAATTGAAAGTCATTGTTCTGTCAATTTGATAATTCAGAAATGTAAATCTAAGATATTTTGAAAACCTTAAGGTAACCAACGACTACTGAAAACAGGGGCTGGGCATGGTGGCTCACATCTCTAAATCCAGCACCCATGGAGGCTGATCAAGAATGGTAAGAACTGGGTGGTGCCTGACCCCATATGGAGGTGGCAGGTTCAGGCCCAGCCCTGGCCAAAAACCGCAAAAAAAAAGAATAGCAAGAACTTTTTGGATTGGTTGTTTTAAAAAAATTCACAGGATGCAGCCAAAACTATTTTCAGAGATAAATAGCTGCTTTATTTTATTTTTAAAAGAAAATTAAGTAGATGAAAGAAGCATTCAACTTAATCACTTAGAAAGAAAAGAATAAAAAAGTCTTAGGGAAATCAGGAAAAAACATATAAAGATAAAAGAAATAAATGAGATAGAAAAGAAGAAATACCAGAATCAATACATTTAATAGGTGAGAACTTGAGGATGGAAACAATAAACTAAATGCATCTATATCTCTAACAACTGATAAGAAAAAAAAGACTCAAATGGTCACAACTAGAAAGAAGAAAGGTGTTAAGCTTAGCTGGAGAGGAGAGCAAAAATTCCAAGAAACTTCGTTATCACTTGTATGCTGATCGTTTAAAAGCTTAATGTAGTTGTTGTTTGGGAAACAAAACATATTTTGGTACAATCAATGATAAGAGTTGACATAAGAAGTAAACTGATTACACCATAACCATAAAAGAAACTGAGAACGTTATTGAAGAATTACTCTTGAAACAAGCTCTAGCTTACTTCAAATTTTCAAGGAACAGATAACTCCTATATTCTACAAATATTTTAGAACATAAGATAATATTAATGAATTTCTACTGTTAAACTAACTTACTCAAATATCAAAATGTGACAAGTATTACACAAAAGAGAAAAACTATTGAGCACATATTCTTATGAATACATATACAAGCATCCTAATTAAAATATCAGGAAGAATTCAGTATGTTAAAAATACAAATCATCATGACCAAATCAGATTTATTAATACTATAGAAATGTAAGATAGTTTCAGTGTTAGGAAGTTTATTAATATTGTATACCCCATCATTAAAGTAAAAGTGAAAAGTCATCTGAGTGTATCAATAGAAGGAATAGAAGTTTCTTCTTACATGTGATAAAGAGAAGCTGCTCACACCAATGACAACTATGTATTTAATTGTAAAATAATAAAGACATTCTTGTTGAAATCAATGATACCCAAAACTCCCACACAATGTACAAGACTTTTAACAGAAATGAGAATAAAGGAGGTATTCTAAAAAATCAGTAATGCAAAGGGAAGGCTTAAGACTACCAGTGAACAATTTGGAGGGAAAAACCAACTTAGAATTCTCATCTAATACCACATCTCAAAAGAAATTTCAAATTCATTAAGGAATAAATTTTAAAGAAATCAAACCATAAAAATCTAGATGAATATTCATTATATAGACAACCTATAAAACCACTGCAAGGAAAAGCTCTTTGTCAACTTAGAATGACTGGAAAGCAAAAGAGGCAGTGCCCATAGCTCATGGGTAGGGTGCCAGGCACATACACCAAGGCTCACAGGTTTGAGCCCACCCTGCGCCTGCTAAACAACAATGACAACTGCAACCATAAAATAGCTGGGCGTTGTGGCAGGTGCCTGTAGTCCCAGCTACTGGGGGGCTGAGGCAAGAGAATCGCTTAAGCCCAGGAGTTTAAGGTTAATGTGAGCTGTGATGCCACAGCACTCTACCCAGGGCAACATAGTGAGACTCTGTCTCAAAAAAAAAAAAAGAAAGAAAAAAAAAAAAAGTAAAGTAAAATAAACAGAAAATAAACAGGACAGCTTTGAGTGTAAAAAAAATCAAAAATGTATTTTTGTTAATAAAATCTTAACATCTAATAATATACTGGAAGAAACAAAATGCAAATATATACTAGGTAAATGATTCCTTTTGTGCGAAGTGTACGTAAAAACAAATACCGTATATACTCGAGTATAAGCCGACCCGAGTATAAGCCAACCCCCTTAATTTCACCCTAAAACCTGGGAAAACTTAGTGACTTGAGTATAAGCCAAGGTGGAAAATGCAGCAGCCACTGGTAAATTTCAAAAATAAAAATATATACCCAAAACAATTACAATAATTGAGGAATCAGCAGGTTAAATGCTGACACCCTCACATCAGATACAGCTGAAGCTCTGTTTGGACATACAGATGATGAGGAGGAGGAATCCAGTTTTGAAGGATTTTAACCTTTGTGATTTAGCTTGATTACCTGTTAAGCTAAGTGCACCGAATCAAATAACCTGTATGACCTGAGTATAAGCTGAGTTTGGGTTTTTTGGCACAAATTTTTGGCACAAAAAACTCGGCTTATACTCGAGTATATAGGTATGTTAAATTATGATATTAATATAGCGATAGATCAGATTATTTTTCTGAAGGTTCACGAATTATTTTGCCTCACCTGATGTTCAGGGTGGTCTATACCATCAATTGAATGATATTATGGAATGATTAGGTGTAATGCTTGAGCAACTAGGCTGCAGTAGTTAAAGTTTTCTGTGGGCCACGCCAAGGGGAAAGGGGAAAGACTCCTTCAAGAATCCCAATCTCCTATTCTGTTGCTCTGGTTCTTGTGGTCATTTTTGTTGAGAACTGTATAACATAGCTTTGAGATCACCCATCAATCTTACAAAGGCTGCTCAACCTTCTCTAAATTCATCTGTAAAATGGATACCAAGTTTCTGTGTGCAAATGCATAGTGAAAAGAAGCCTCTGGGTTAGAGTAAGAGTCCTTATTCTCATCCTGAGACCATGCCATTAGGGTACTGAATCATTCTGGTAAAGTCACATCTACTTGGGTTTTTTTGGGCCAGTTTTCAATGCATTGTATCAACTCCAAATTCACCCTCCAATATATTCTCTGTGACAATAAGCATGCTCTTTTAAGAATTTCAGATTTATAGATAGCACGATTAAGAAATTTCTTAGCACAAGGTGTTTAAGGGACATTGAAAGGGAGGGGGCTTCTCTTTTTGATGGTACAGATGGTCAGTGGTGTGAAAGGGCATCTGGTGGCCTCTGCAGCAGTACTGTGCCCAGCTTCATAGTCCTTTGGTGACCTTCCTGCCTCAGCTGGCCTGGCCTGAGGTTCACCTGCCCATGGCTTTCTCAACTCAGCAACTAGGCCTTCCAGGCCTTTCACCCCTACCAACACCCCAACCATCCCTGCTCACTCCTCAGAGACTCACCTTGTGCAGCCCTCCTGATAGAAACAACAGACAATCCAGGGGTCTTCTTTTCATTTTATGCAAAGCCACAAGCTGCTGGTGCTGTAACTGTGAACATGCTCTGGCCTGAGCAACCCAGGGCTTCCCCAGCCAAGTACTCACATTGTACAAGGAGCTCTGAATTTGAGCCTTGGAGAGAGATCCCCTCCATTTCATTTCCTGAGTGCTCTCTTTCAACTCACGGGTACCATATGTCAGAGTTATCCTTGATTCTTGTAATTATTCTTTTTCCACAGCTTTATAGTTATGTATTATCATCTCTTAAGTTGGTGTGTTGTTTCTGTCTCCTGGTTGGTCCCGGATAGATACACATGTACCTGTGAAACTGAGGGACCTCATCTTGAACCTATCCTGATTCTGCTCTTCCACCACACTTTCATGATACTGCAACATGCACTACTATTTACAAATTCAATATGATATCACATTAAAGGCTTGAAATGTAGATTTATTTCCTTGTTTTATCAAACAAGACAAGCAGACAGTAGCTAAATTCCCTCCCTGAGAAATATTGTAGGCATGGGAATTTTTAAAGGGATAGACCTACAATTTATTGACCATGGTACGTAACCATAAAACATGTTTGTCTTCATTAGTAACATGCTTTTGTTTTTGGGGTACACCAGAAAACAAACATCTGGTATTAATAACTTTTCAACATAAAAATAATCAATCAATTACAACTCATGGTACTGGGCAGATGGGTTCAAAATAAAGTATAGATTGGGTGCACACACTCCAGACACCAATTCAATTAGTCCTCTGCTAGATGTGCCCCAATGGAACTGCAACAGTACAGAAGGCAGTATCAACAGGCGGCAGGTGGAGTCAGCCTTGTTATAGTCCAAAAGTGTAAGAAATAAACAAGGTTTGAAAGAAAAGTAGTCAGAAATCCTGTCAGGCTGTACCTGGGCAATCTGGATGTATCTAGGGGCCATGAGCCCAAGGTCCCATTTGGAATTAAGGGGCATAAATTGATTCCTTGTGAGCGATTTCAGAAGACCATGTCTGGGCCATAGTACTGGGATTTATGTGGAAATAGTTTATTAGGTGATACTACAGAGGCCTACAGGTGAAAGAGAAGTAAGTCAGGGAGGAGAAGGATGCCATCAAGGTGAGTTTTAAGGCAAGGAACATTGTGTGTAACTGGAACTTAATCCCAGTGAGATGATCTTGGATCAAATGTACAACACAGTCAGGGTTAGCCCTGCTGAGGGGGAAGGATGGCGTGTTTTCATCAGCCATTGGTTGAGAAAGCAGTGTGTCAATTCCATATCCCTTTGGCCTATCACTCAGGTTGGAAAAGTGCATTCTAACAAGTAAAGAAACACATTAGGCAAAGAAATGCAGACACTGTGCTTTGGAAATTGGGTCATTGTACACTGAATTGGTCATGATGAGAGGATTATGACCAGGCCACCAACACTGTAGGCTGTATAAATCCAGAATACATTTGTAATAATGATTAGTTATTATTTCTATCTGTTATTGATATAGTGCAATCTTCCTGATAGGAAATATCAGGAAGGAATATCAGGAAGAAAAAACATTTGCAAATTGAATTAAATATATTAGGTGCTCAACCAACATTATTTTTCCTTCCATTCTTCCCCTTTACAATTTATGTAACAGTGATCTGCTTGCATGCTAATTTTCCCCAATGGCTTAGGAATCCTTGGAGGATGACGGCAGAGCCCTCAGAATTCTGTGTTTCACACAGCAGATGCAGAGGGCACTTTGGTCCCTTTCCTCTCACCGTCTCTCTGCTGCTGGAAGAAAAATATTATGTGAAAAATGGGTGCTAAAGACCAGTAAAAGAAGACTATATTAATAGTAAGCCGATGGCTTTCTTGTTAAATGTTCACTCTTCAGGCCCTCGCATCTTCTTGGGAGGCTGTGGACACAGTTTTATTTCTATTTGAGGCTGTCCTGGGTGAAGGCTCCCAAAGGGAGGAGCAGCCAGCAACAGCCTCCTTCACATATCCAGCACCACATACAAATATCTACAGCCTCAGTGTGCTGAACTCCAGAGGGAATCTCTATTACCGGGATGAGCTGTATTGGAGGTGACAATCATTTTAGTGTCATTAGGCTAAATGAGGTGCAGATTATAGCAACTTCAATCATTTATCTCACACTCCCCCAACAAGGTAGCTTTTACAAACAGCCAGTGACCTTAATTGAAATGTAAATGAATGATAAATTATGAAAAATGTATTATGAAAAGTAAAACATGGCCCAAGTGAAAGATCAGAAATGAAAGGTTTTGTGAAGTCAAGAAAATGAGTCTGAAATGTAAATTGTGTGGCTGCAAATAGCTCCCCCCTTGTCACGGGAGTGGAAGGGAGGGCAAAGCCACTTTCCCCACAGTCCCTGTGGTTCTCAGTTCCCTTTTTTCCCCTATTCTGGAAGGAGAAACGTGTGTGGACACAGCCCTGCCAACCGCCCCTCCTGGAGATCAAATCCAAGGAAAAGAAAAGGAAGCTGAAGAAAGAAAGGGGTAGTGCTGGGGAAGCTGGCAGGGACACTGTGAATGCCACTGCACCATGCCCTGCCCCACCTGTCCCCGTCCCTCTGCCAAACATCGACATCTGTTTCAAACTAGCCAGACAACCACAGCCTGTGCACACTTAAGAATCCTGCTGATCCTTGTCATTTCCGTCATCACAGAAAGGAGGCATTGCCTTCATCCAAACCTCAGGTGGAGAGAAAGGTGTTCACTGGCTCCCAATTCCATCCTGTGGGCTTTTTTTATTTGTTTGTTATTAATGCCATGACAGGGTCTGCCTAAGGAAAGGGAGCCGACTTCTGTGTTATATAAAATGCTGTTTCCTCTTCTTCAGGATTCCATGATATACAGTTCTATCATTAAAAACAACACTATGCTTTGAAAAGGAAATGGGTGTTTCCTATTGCTAGTACAGAATTATAACACTACAAATTTAGTGCCTGAAAATGGAAAAAAAAAAGGATTATTTCAAAACTTTAGGGTTCTGCCATCTAAAATCAAGCTGGGCGAGCTAAAGTCAAGGTGTTGGCAGGGCTGGCTTTCTCTGGACAAGGGGGTACCTGTTCCTTGACTTTTTTGTCTTATGGATGCTGCCCCTGTGGCAGCCCTTCCTCAGATCCCTCCAACATCCCTTCATGCTGACATGTCTTGCTCTTTGATTCTGATCCTGCAGCCTTTCTTTTGTGAGGACCCTGTGATTCCATTGTGGTGAAGAGACAATCACAATTGTCTCTGATCTGAAAAGATGTTGACCTTGATCACATCTGCAATGTCCCTCTTATTACATAGGCTAAGGTTCTCTCAGGTTCCAGGAATTAGGACGTGGTCACCATCAGGGGCCCTTATCCAACCTATCATGAGACATTTAAATATCATTCATCCTAGGACTGCCATCTAGCTGAAGTTCTTGGGTTTATCCAAAACACCTGTCTGAGGAAAGAGGAGACCACTCTGCAAATAAATAATGACCCCCACTTATTTGCAGGGCAGATTCAGAAGGTTACCTTGTCTGTGTCATTTAACCTCTAGATTATTCACAGCAGACATCTGTAAAGTTATTGATACTATATATTGAAAAAATACACAGCTTAATGAGAATGGCCTCTACGTTCAGGAAGCATGGTGTCAAGTGGAGAGGGTAGAGATTAAATAAATTCCTTCAGAGTTGCAAGACAAGCATTAATAGAGAAAAGATGTATGCAAAGGAGAGTGGAGACGAAAAGAAGAGCTTGACCAACTTTGCCTAAGTAAGGGAAGGATTGCTGGGGAGGTGAAGGATGACTTCTAGAGAAATTGGTATTCATCTTGGAGGCAATGTGAGAGTTTGAGTCCCAGCAATAAAGGGGATGAATGTCAAAAACTATATCATTTATTTGATAAAATGACTTTTTTCTTCTGGGTAGATACCTGGTAATGGGATTGCAGGATCAAATGGAAGGTCTACTTTGAGCTCTTTGAGGATTCTCCATACTTCTTTTCAAAGAGGCTGTATTCGTTTGCAGTCCCACTAGAAGTGTAAAAGTGTTCCCTTCTCTCCACATCCATGCCAGCTTTGGGACTTTGTGATGTGGGCCTTTCTCACTGAGGTTAGGTGAGAACTGGGATTTTACCTAACAAATGCAAACAATGTAACCTAATTGTTAATTAGGTATTAATCTGAAATAAAAACAAAGCACAAAATCGGTGAACCCTTAAAAAAAACTATATAGTCTACTCTACACATTTTTTTGTAAACATTTTCAAAGGACACACATTACATTTTGCCACATCTGTACACCCAGCTGAGAAAGAATTGGTGACACATTCAGTGATGGTCATTAAACAGGGTGCCTTGTCATTTCCTCATCAGGATCCTTTAGAAAGTTTGATGCTGCTCCTTACCGCACCTGGTCTGCACACAGAGACCCTCTCTTGCTTCACAGCCCTCCTAACTAAGTGTGGAAACTGCTATGGTTTCAACGCACATGCTTTGAGGTTGACTAAGCGATTTCTACTGGAGCCCTTGCCAATAGGCAGGATACCCTGTGATAATAACAACCTGATAATTCTGGAGGCAGATAATTTTGTCTGAGTGTGGATTTTGTTAGACCAGCCATACAATGTTCACCTCTCTGCATCTGTGATTCCCCAGTTGGGAAATGGAATTGCTTTAAGGAGAACATAATTATGTTAGTGGAAACACTTATTTTCAAAGACAGTAAACTGTAAAGAACAAGTTAATCTTCTCATGGAGCTCCAAGTCCTGGCATGCAGCTAAAACCAAACACCCTGGCTCTGGTGCTTGGGGAGAGTCAAGGGTTTACTCAGGTCAGCCACAGTAAGAAAACAAGAGGGCAGGCTCTCAGATTTGCCTTGGGACAGGCATGAAGTGGGGAGGTTTTACAGATTGGGTAAAGGGGGCCTCAGGAGATGGAAGATGCAAACTGTGTGTCTTCAGGCTCAGAGACAGTTTGAGCAATCGGACTACTGAGTATCAGTGGATAATTTCCTCAAAGGCGTTCATTCCTGCTGCAAAACAAACTCATATCGTTTTCTTGTGACCTTGTCTCCCACTGTTTCACAATAAATAAATAAATAAATAAAATAAAGGTACATCAACAGCTACTGATTGCTGTGAGAACAAAAGGTATTAGGCATGAAGTAAGTGGTTAACATGTGTAAACAACCAAGGACCTACTCTGATTTTCTGTTATTTTAGGCATTAAAACTTAAGGGTACCCAAATCTCAAATCTGGAGTGGAGTGGGTCTGGCTCCAGTGTTATTATTGTTGTTATAGAAAGTACTTGCTTTTGCAACAACAACAACAAGTAAAACAAACATGGGAAGAACATTAGAGACCATCACATTCACGACAAGACAGAAGGTCAGTGACCTAAATTGGAGTATGGAGAAGGAATAGGGCTGAGGATCAGAGGCCAACATCAAATGGTGTTTCCAGAGTCTGGGCCTTTTTGCCTTGTTGTGGTTCTAGTAAAGATAATCCTTCTTAAGTAAATGGATTGTGGTTGTGGTGCTTTGGGTGGGCTGTGTGTCGAGGGAGGCTGGGAGGAAGAAGACAGGGTTGGTGGATTAGTCTTCGTCCCTACTGTGCCTCAGGGATAGTGCTTGTTTAGCAATTGTATGATCCCTGCTATGCTGTGTGACTGTTGGCACATTAATTGTGAGCTGTGGGCGTGAAAAGTCTTATAAAGACTGCTCCAAAAGTGCACTAAAAACCAAAGGGAACCATCAGAAACCAAAGGAATTACCAAACTATGAGAATGAATGACCATGCTAATCTTTAGCACAGCAATGGCTAATATAGACAGAAGAAGGCGAAATGGGTTCCTTTTTCCAAGGGCATCTGCCCTTGAGATGGAGCACAGCTGCAGGAGAGGAGCTGGTTAGAGACAAAAGTGTTGCCCATCCGTGTCCCAACTGTTCAAATCAGCTTTCTCCACGAGCCACTTGCAAATGCCCACCCCAGTCTGAGTCCACAGCACAGTGCAGCAGAGACAACTAGCAAGGCAACCATAACCAGTAATTCCAGCTCTTGCCCACACCTGCTAAATCTCCAAGGAGGCAATTTCCAAAATGACTTGTTATCGCCATTGTTTTTGCTCTCAGATACTCTGCAACTGCAGGTGACTGGCCTTCGTTGCCCCCAGTGAGAAATCAGCACTCCTGCCCGCCTCAGGTTATAACTGACTCTGCACTTTATCTTATCTTGGATTTCTGCATGCATATCATTTATTTCACAGACCCTGTCACTAACTGTTTACAATGTCAACATCTCTTCAGCAACCATGTTTACTGAGATCTATTCTGTGCCAGGAAAGGTGTTCACCATGGGGGCTGTAGAGAAGAATGAAACCAAGTCTGTATTATCCATTTATGGAATAGCAGGGAACATCACCTCCATAAAGGAAAAGAGAGTGACTCTCACACAGCAAGGACATTGGCGTAGGTAAAGTTTCTCATTTATCGTAGTTCAGTGCTTATTTCTCTGTCAGCTTACACTCGCATGTATTCCTCCAAGGCTTAATCATGATGTAGAGCCTCCAGAAGAAGCCGGAAAGAAATGGACCTGCATCAGACTGACCAAGAGGATTCTCCTGCCTGCTTCACTCACCTGCCAAGTTTCCTAGCAATGGATGGAGAAGGCCTAATTCAGTGTCAGAACAAAGTCACTTACTGTCTAAAGTCACTTACAACTAGATGTGTAAAAAATACCTTTTTATCCAACCAGATCATTTGATGGTAGCAAGAGAAGCACAGACCTAGAGAAACAAGTGGCCCTGTTTCCTCTTTTTTCACTGAGATGCATAATGGCTAACTGTATCATCTCTGTAAGACACAACTTCTCATCTGTGCAGGACAATAATGCAAGTCTCTCAATTTCATCCAATCAGAAATAACCATAACCATACGGGGTACCGCTGTGATGAAATTCTCACAAACAGTCCTCAGGAGACATAATCCCCAAATACTCCAACAGTTTTGGCCAAGTTCATCAAGCAGCGGAGCTGTGAACTCGATGGTTAACTTTGTGTGTCAATTTGACAGGCCATGGGTGCCCAGATTACCCATTATTTCCAGGTGTGTCTGTGAGGGTATTTCAGGATGAGATTAGGACTGAAATCGGTGGATTCATTCCCTAAGAAGACTGACATTCCCAATGTGGTGGGCAGCCAATCTGTTGAGATTAAAGAGGAATTCAATCCTGTTTTGCATTCTACCTGCCTCCTTGAACTGAGACATTTCATTTATTTTCTCTAGGCATCAGAGTTGGATGTATACATTCAGCTCTGCTGATTCCCAGGGCCTTGGATTTGGGCAAAGTTACACCATCAGCTTTCCTGGCTCAGCTGGCTCTGTAGCTTACAAATAGTAGATTGTGGGACTTCCTACACACACACAGACATACAGAGAGAGGGGGGGGGGGGAGAGAGAGAGAGAGAGAGAGAGAGAGAGAGAAAGAGAAAGAGAGAGATATTGATTGATTCTGTTTCTCTGGACAATCCTGACTAATACATAGCCCATCAGAATTTTTTGTAAAATAAAGTCAAATTATTTAATTCAATTGTCCATTAGTTCAAAACCATCAGTATGTTAATAAAACAAACAACTATACAGCCAAGAAAGGTTCAAGATTATCTCTTTGGATCATCATTGAATGGAACCTCAAATGTATTTCTTTTCTTTCTTTCTTGCTTTTTTTTTTCTTTGTTGTTCTGCTTTGCTTTTTATTTCTTTATTGTAGTAAAATACATTTAACAAAATTTACCAGCTAAACAATTTTAACAAATCAGTGATATTGAATGTATAAATAACTTGTGACTCAAGGCCAGAGGTGGCGGGTTCAAACCCAGTCCTGGCCCAAAACTGCAAAATGTATTTCTTTTGAAGTTGTCATCTTTGTTTTGCTTGGCTGTGAGAATTCCTTTTTAATTTTATTTATTTATTTATTTATTTAATCATAGCTGTGTACATTAATGCAATCATGCTGCACCATACACTGGTTTCATAGACCGTTTGACAGATTTCATCATACTGGTTAACATAGCCTTCCTGGCATTTTCTTGGTTACTGTGTTAAGATATTTATGTTCTACATTTACTAAATTTCACATGTACCCTTGTAAGGTGCACCTTAGTTGTAATCCCACCAATCACCCTCCCTCGGTCCATACTCACCCCTTCCCGTCCCTCTCCCCATTCCCCATATTCTTAGGTTATAACTGGGTTACAGCTTTCAATGAAAGCCATAAATTAGTTTCATAGTAGGGCTGAGTACATTGGATATCTTTTCTTCCATTCTTGAGATACTTCACTGAGAAGAATATGTTCCAGCTCCATCCATGTAAACATGAAAAAGGTAAAGTCTCCATCTTTCTTTAAGGTTGCATAATATTCCATGGTGTACATATACCACAATTTATTAATTAAGCTCTTCCCCAAGTTTTTGCATATTTCCTTTGCTTTATTTTTAATTTTGGTGTATCAGAAACAGAACACACTCATGATGTGCTAGGCAAGACTCAGAGGAAACAAAGAGAAAATTCAATAAACAAACAAATATACCTGCCTTTGCTCCTGGAAACATTACTACAGCTACAGCTGTTTTTATTCCTTTCATTAAGTCATGTACACACAGATCATGAATATATTTATACATTTGTGGGTACAATGTGTTGATTTTTATACAATTTGGAGTGTTTACATCAAATTAATTAATACAGCTTTCACCTCATTTACTTAATTATTGTTAAGACATTTATGTTCTATACTTGATAGATTTGACTTGTACCCTTGCAATATGTTCCATAGGTGTGGTCCCACCATTTACCCTCCTTCAATCAAACCTCCCTCCTCCCCTCCCTGTTACCTCCACGTCTCTCCTTCATCCTGGGCTATAGCTGTGGTCTATCTTTCATAAGAAAGTGTGAGTAATTATAAATTGGTTTCATAAAAGTACTGAGTACATTGTATACTTTTTTCTTCCATTCTTGAGATGCTTTACTGAGAAGAATATTTTCCAGAGGCATCCATGTAAACATAAAACAGATGAAGTCTCCATTTTTTTTTAATGCTGCATAGTATTCCATGGTATAGATATTCCACAATTTATTAATCCATTCATGGGTCAATGGGCACTTGGGCTTCTTCCATGACTTGGCAATTATGAATTGAGCTGCAATAAACAATCTGGTGCAAATATCTTTATTGCGAAGTGATTTTTGGTCTTTTGGATAAACACCTAATAGAGGAATTGCAGGATCAAATGGCAGCTCTACTATTAGATCCCTGAGTTTTCTCCAAATGTCTTTCCAAAAGGAACGTATTAGCTTCCTTTCCCACCAGCGGTGCAGAAGTGTTCCCTTTTCTCCACATCCACACCAACATTTGTAGTTATGGGATTTTGTTATGTGGGCTATTCTTACTGGAATTAGATGATATCTCAAAGTGGTTTTGATTTGCATTTCTCTGATGATTAAATTTGAATGGCTTTCTTATACCTAGAGTTTTAGACAACTGGACATGACTACTGAGCATGATATAAAGAGCTTCATAATCTCCTGCCAGATGGCTTTTCCTTTGGGTTTATAGATAGCCTTTCTCCACACAAATCTGCCATCAACACACTGATTCTTCTGTACTGTGTATGGGTGGTCTATAAATGTTTTGTTGGAAAAAATTGTACTCATTTTTGGGAATATTTTATAAAGACCCAGTTAGTGCCTATTTACAAAATATTTTATTAAGGAGATATAATTCAATACAATAAAATTCACTCCTGTAAGGTGGACAATTCACTGGATGCTAGTATATTCTAAAGCTTGTGCAACCATCACTACTAGTCAATTTCAGAACATTTTCATCATCTCAAAAATAAATCTATAGAAAAGGATGGGGAAAAATTTTACTCTTTAGCAGTCATGCCCATCCACTCTCCTCCCAGCTGCTAGAAATTACTAATCTGCTTTCTGTCTCTGTGAATTTTCCTATTCTGGAAATGTTACAAAAGTGGAATCATACAAATGGGACTTTCTGTGTCTGGCACCTGTCACTTTGCAGAGTGCTGTCAAGGCTCATCCAGACTGTCTTGTATGTCCTCTGTATCTATGGCTGTATTTACAGCTTAATGACCTGCTGTGCATGGATATACTACATTTTTTTCTGTCAATTTATTCACTAATGGATACTTGCATTGTTTTCAGTTTTGGGCTTTTGCAAATAATGCTGTTATGAACATTTGTGGATAAATTTTTGTGTAAACATGTGTTTAATTCTCTGAACAAATAGCTAGGAGTGGGATTTATGGATCACAGGATAACTCTTTAACTTTTGGGGGAATGAAGAGGCCTTTTTTGAATGGCCAGCTAAGCAAGGTTCATGAATCGAACTGATAAACATTTTAGTGGAGGCTTTGGTTTGAGGAACTAGAATCTGACACAACATATCAATATACAGCTTGTTGGACGTTCTCTTTGCTGGCCTTCTGTTTGTCCAGAAAGGTGATGTTCTTTGGATACTTCCCTAGAAAATCCAATGGGACAGTTGCTGTTGTCTTGCTACTGATGAACTTAAAGCAGTGTTCCTCAGCCTTAGGTCATCAAATCCCTGGGGCTTGTAGAGGTATCCCCACAGATTCCCAAGTCTTGTATAAAAAATGTATTTTATTCTAATTTTTACTGATAATCTTGATATAAAGAACTTCAGAACATCAGGCTGGCAACTTCTGATCCAAGGACCACCTTATGACTTCAGAACCCATTCTGTCTATAAGAAGGATGTAACCAAGAATTGTCTTAATTGCCATTGACCAATGAGATTAAACACTTAGGTAGCTTAATGAGATTATGATACAATATGTAAATAAAAGTTTTGAAAATAATAGGACACTCATTCATCCATAGCATATAGGGAGACTCAAAAGATCTTCTTCATCAACTACCCAGACTGTGTTCAAACACAACATTTCCTTCAACAGAACGTCATCTGTCCCATAGTTTTATGTTCTTACTTTGAGTTGTATTATTTTATTTGTGTATTTTAATTGATAAATCTGTGTTTGCTTATAGGGATGCAAAATAGCTACAGTCACAAAGAATGCATTTAAAATTTTTGTTTAAAAATAATTAAAATTTTAAAAGGTGTCAAAATATTTTTCATTTAAGAAGAAGTCTGTAATTTCTGAAGTTTTGGAAACTATGACAAAGATTGTTACTGACATATAATACTTGTTTCTTTTAAAAATAATAAATTACCTTATGGAAAAAAGGAGAAGTTGACATTGTCATTTTCACATTCACAATTATTAAAGGGAATAAATACTCATGGTATGGAAAGTGGTAATTCATCTGTTGACTATATTGGGGATTTCCAATATATGTCTTACAGGGAGTGGGTAGGTTGTATAAACAAATGAGGTAAGATGATAGACATATTTCTTTAGTTACTAAAAGCATAACTGTGTAAGTCGGTGATAAATTCACTTGACATCCGGTCTCAGTGGTAGAGAGACAGCAATGAGTAGAATGTGCTGTGGTCAGTGAGGGACGCAGCCCGACTCAGAAGGTAGCTGATGACACTTGGTGCCAGACATATTTAAGCAGAAATGTTGGCTTTGTTATCTCAGATTGAATACACTATTTTCAGTGGAAGATAGATAGATCAAATAATTTTCTGTAAAATATTTTGATTTTTAAAAATTTTACCTCAATAATACATTCTGTGAGCATTGTAGGGCTATACAAGTATACAGCCCATGTATAGATCAGAGTCGGCCCATGCACCACCAGCCAAGACCTCTGGCATGGAAGTTCCTTGCATAGAAAGGGGAAGGACATTTTTCCTCAATCTGATAGGAAAGCCATCTGTTTACATTTTTATGGATGTTAATTAGACAAACTCCAAGGTCAATATATGTAACAGCACCCATGGATCCCTTTTCCTAGATCCACATACTCTAGTGGTCATCAGGGGAGCAGCTTGAAGGAGGAAATAATATACAAGACACTCACAGCAAACTTTTTTTTCTCATGTAGTCATATTAAGAAATACAAATTCACACAAGTTAGTTCTTGGAGAGGCAGGTAATCTAGATTTAATGAAAGGATTGTTATGCAAAGATACATGTATATATGTTGTGTGTTTGGCCTGTGTCTTTATCACTCTATCAATTGATTTATTTAAAAGTCTAACATCTCTATAATTTTAAGAAATATTTATAAATTGACAAATGTTTTTGAATACCAAATGTATTTCTTCTGAATTTAAGGTAAATCCAGATATAGAATATGTTATAAAGATAAAGTTACAGAAAGACTGCTGAGGTGGCTACATTTAGAGTTATGTTCATTCTTGCTTCCCTGTGGAGGGACCACTGTAAGTCCACAGAGCTCAGTGGGTACCATAATAGTGATGGTAAAATGAGAATCTCAATATGGCTGTTAGGTGAGTTTTAATATCAAGAGCCATTGGTGAAATTCAAGGAGAATAGGTGATGAAAATTGGGAACTAATCTTAGAATTTTAGAATTCTTGCAGAAATTCCTTCCTTAAAATTCTCAGGTAATTTTTGTTTCCCTGACAATTAAATCTTGAGTGAAATAAGTTAATAACCTACAACAATGAAAAAATTAATCATCGAAGACCTTATAGGCTTAAAGTAACCTATTGACATAAAGTGAAAGTCAAGAGAAAGACATACAATTTGTGAAGCTGGAAGTTAAGGTCATAATTTCTATGATATTTCCAGAGACAGTAGGATTTGGGAGAGAAATGGACACAGTCACCTGGACCTGCTAATAGCTTCTGTCATGTTATAAATGTGTCATGAAATGTTACTTATGACAATTCTTGCACATAAAATAAATGTTAACATGTTTATCTGCATAATATGGTTTATTCAAATATATGATGAATGAGGAAATAATGAACTATTCTAAACTATTTTTTTTTAGGAGAAAAATAGTCTACAAAGCAGAAATTTTGACACATAAAGTTCTGTGGACCTTACTAAGAGATTAAATTCTTGATGTATTCCAACATTACTGGGTAGCTATGCTTTGAATACTTTTTCTCTCCAAAGCTCGTGTTGAAATTCAACCCCCAGTGTTGGAGATGGAGCCTAATGAGAGCTGTTTCAGTAAAGGAGATGGATCATGATAAATAAATTACAGCCCTTTCTGTGAGTGAGCGCTCAGTATATTAGTTCCCACAAGAGCTGTTTGTGAAAATGAGCCTTGCACCTTCCTCCCTTCCTCTCTTGCCATGTGGTCTCTGCACACACCAGCTCCCCTGAGCCTTCTCTCATGTGTGGAAGCAGCCTGAGGATCTCACTAGAAGCCACTGCAGAACTGTGAGTTAAACATTTTTTTCTTTATAAATGGTCCAGGGTTAGAAGAAATAAATGTATTCTTTAAAAAGGAATAAACTATTGTTTTCTAGCAACATCAAAGGCCTGAGACACCCAGGTGTTCATTGATATTCCCAGAGTTGGAATATCTTCTATAGCTTATATTTCTTTATATAGATTACTAAACTGATGACTTAATTACTAAGGACTTTGGTTTAGACAATAATAATGATTAAGGGTCATAAGGAAGCTTAGTAATCATACTAAGAATAACGTGATTTCAGAGGTTCCCCATAACTACCTAGAATTCTGGTTCTTCATTCTTGAATTCCAAAGATTAGTATGTATTAAGAACTTGGAAGCTCTAGACCCAATCTGGTTGAAAATAGTCAATAAAAATCACAAAGAATGAGTATGATACATATAAAAAGAAAACAGATGATAGAAATGTAGACTACTCAGTCAAGAAGACACCTAGGGAACTCACAGAAAGAAGGTGTGCTGGCTTTGCTGTTTGCTATGGTCTTTATTAGGTCACAGGTAGTGTGACTCAAACCTGTTTGCATCTAACAGGACTGCCAATTCTACAGTGGTGTCTTCACTAAAAAGACTGAATTCCGTTATTAAACATCAAAAACACAGAACATTAGAAATGAGAAACTTTTGCAATATTCTAGTCCTAGAGACAGTCCAGCATTTGAGTTGGTCTCAATTTCTTATTGGCATTTAGACAAACTGATACCCTTCATGGTTATCAGATTGGGACTTACCTATCTCACAATATACTTAATAAACAAATACTTTTTAAAAGTTCCTTAACATTGAATAAATTTTCATTATCTCTATAAAGTTAGCCCCCCTAGATTTGAGATTCTAAATAGTTCATACTACAGGAGAAATATTAATCAGGTGATTCTTGTGGGGATGGAGTTTCTTCATCTATTACTTGGGGGGTGACATATTTTTATTGTAGGAATTTGTAGTTAGCAAATGGGATAATGTGCACAGATTTCCCTCCATCCAGTTCATGACATTCCATTCCATACTGTTGACACACAATTATCTACTTCTGAGTAACAGATCACCTCCAAACTTAGTAGCTTTCAAACTCTATTATCTTTGCACACAACCATGTGGGTCAGCATTTTGGGCTGAGATCTGGTGGGTGATTCTTCTACTTTTCTTGTCTAAGGTCAGTGCCCTGGCTGCAGTCCCCTGGAGGCGCAATTGGAGGGTTTACAGTGGTCTTTCTCAACACCCTGGCATTTGGCACTACTGCTAACTGGCTTTTCTCTCAACCATGAGTTGATCAGCCCAGACTAAAGTGATAGTCTTCAGGCAACTAAAGACTTTTGAATAAAAAGTTTGAGGCTATTGAGCTGATGCTAGGTTTCAGGAATCCCAGCATCAGTTTTTCCAAATTGCTCATCACAAGTCATAAAGCCAGCACTAATACAAGAACTGGAGACGCAGATGTCACCTCCTGAGAGGAGTCAGGTTGTATAAGGGTGTGCATACAGAGGTGGGGAAGTCTGTGTCCCTTAAGGCACGGCACCCAATGAATGGCAGCTACTTCAGAAACAATGCTTCCCACTCTAGATCAGTGGTTTTCAGCCGGTGTGTCGCAAGATCTTAGGTGTGTCGCAAGATCTTAGGTGTGCCACGAAAAATCTTTAAAGATCATTAATTAAATTATTTTTGAAAGAAGTTCAAAGTGCAGTAAGTATATTCCTTTACTCTTTTTTTTGATCAACATAATTTAAGTGTTCTGTGGAAGTTTAACTATAGATTCAAGTGTGCTGTAACATAGAAAAGGTTGGAAAACACTGGTCTAAAGTGAGAGGGGGACACATATACTCTATCCTGTACTCACTCATGAGGTGCTGTCAGAGACAAGATTAAAGAATAATGGACCAGATATCATAGGATGTGGAAGAGCTAGTGACGATGATACCAGAATGGACCTACATATATATGAAGAAGAAATTTAAAAATAGCTCATCAGTATCAAGTATTTTATATTTGTCAGAGATTATTCTAGGATTTTACATATATTATCTCAGTTAATTCTCAGAATAACTCTAGAAATTAGGTATTATAGTTAATTTTACAGATGAAGAAACTGAGGTACAAAGAGGTTAAGTGTCTTTTCCAAAGTCACACATCTTGTAAATGGTAATGCTAGGGTTCGATCCAAGGTCATCTGACTCCCGAATCATTTCTCATCCATGTGAGGAGAATTCACCAGGGGTTGGAAAGAGAATAAATGATGGGGCATTCTCGTAAGTGGGGACAGCTGGTGCTGACTTCAAGGCATGAAGACGAGGCACTTTGGGAGGGTAGAGAGGAGAGTACCTGGATGGCGAGAGGTGTGATGTGATAAGTCCAGTTAGAACAGAAGGGACTTAAGAGCTTGGACTTAGGTCCAGTTAGAATGGAAGGGACTTAGAGCTTAGGACTTAGGTCCAGTTAGAACAGAAGGGACTTAGAGCTAGGGCTTAGGTTCAGTTAGAACGGAAGAGACGTAGGGCTGGACTTAGGTCCAGTTAGAATGGAAGAGATTTAGGGCTACATCCCTCACCCCTCAAAACTTTTCTTTTTAAGGAAAGAAAGAAGGAGGACTGTGTTTAGTCACACTGATTATATTCCTGTTTCTTTGGTTATGGGCTATTCTATCTCACACTCTGAATACAGTAGAGATACCATATTTTCTACTGGAGTTTGGGCAATGATGGGATCCACCATGATTATTTTTACACCTTTTGAATTCTCATTATGTCTTGTGTTAAAATAAGGTCATTTAAGTTCTTTCTTTTTTTTTTTTTTTTTTAAGTTATTTCTTTAAGACAATATACATTTTAATGAAAGCCTGCTCATGCCTTGCTTGCTTTATCTCATTCAGAAGTTAACTTTACTTTGGATACATTTTTCAAATCAGAAATTTAACATTTAGTTTATAAATTTTAACATTTAGAAAAATGTCATGGGTCATGTGTTGGAAATTGTATTGAAATATTCATTAGGCATCTGAACACATTTCCCTTCAAATTTAAAGAAGAGTAAAAAACAAACAAACAAAAAAAAAAAACAAATAAAAAAAGTTGATGGTTCCCAGAAGCCAAGATCCCAGCCAGGATGTGACCTATTTTCAGCACTTGAAAGTCAATAGAAAAATAACCTCCTTAAAAAAAAAAGTGTTCAGTTTCCTAAGGAGAGGAAAAACAAACCTTACAGAAGTAAAAATGAATACCTAAGGAGTATTTTGTTGGGGTAAGACTATCCTACTTTGAAAACACTGAATGCTGAGGAAGTAATTTTAAATACATTTGTAGTTATGATTTTCTAAACAGCATAGATTGACTGTCAGAATGCCTCCTTTTGGGAGTTTCCAAGCCATAGGAACCCTTGCTTCAATTTTTAACATGTGGCTCTAGTTTTAAAGATGGGCATGTAAAGGATTAGATGAAGCTCCATAACCAATAGTGCCAAAAGCTGGGTCTGCTGGATGATGACCTGGGGCAGAAAAACTGGGCAAACCTTATATGCTACACAAAATACTTGTTAGAATCAGAAAGATAGGATTTAAAAACTGTCCCTAGCAAAGTACTAATAGAGAAAGAAGAAGATAATGTTATCCGTTAATCTGGTGAATCATTTATCAAACCAAAAGACAGGGTGTGTTCTCAAGGAAGCCTCAAGCTTTGGACCTGGCCCATAGGAGCTCCTAGCTTGCCACCTGCATGATCTGGATGCACCGCCAAGAGCTTACTGCATGTCTGGCTAAGACTTGGCTGATTCTGCTCAGCAACAGGTGGGCAGCTCAGCTGAGCATTGACAGACGAGGTCAGGGAGGATGAAGCTAGGAAGGCTGACCACCGAGAACAGGTGGCACCTGCAGGCAGAATCAGGCTGGGGGAAGGAGAGAGGGAACGCAGGGCCCCAGTGGGCTGAAACAACAGCTCTGGGCGGGACACTAGGAATACATCAGTTCTAAGGATAATACGGGACACTGTCTCTGAATAACGTCCCCCACATTCCATCACTCTCTCCCTCCAGTTCGTCCTGTGTGCTAGACACACGGAGGGTCCCACTGACACCCACCTGTCTTTACTCCTCTTTCATATTTCTACCATATCTATTTATCTATTTAATGATCTGCATCGATTTTATGACATATCTATATTTCTCTCTAACATATATATGTACACCATATGAATACTAAAATACTGTTACATGAGTCATTACAAAAGTTTTGAAATACACAAAGATTAAGAAATGTAAAATCCGTGGGGAGAGAACAAATGAAGCCCTCCCAGCAACATCAGTAAGCAAGGCAGGTGGACGCTCACACAGGGGAATAAGAAAGGACACTTGATTGTTTTACTTGGGAGTAAAATAATGAACCATAACATAGTCGCTCTGAAAACTGTCATAGTGACCTAGATATTATATTTATATACAAACACTATATAGTAATACTGGGTGGCCATAAAGTTTGTGTGCAATTAAAAACAGTCATATCAGTATATATTTTATATTGTGACTATATAATCACTATATACTATATTGTGATTAATATTATTTATGATACCATAATATATAGACAGCATACATAATATTTTGGAATACATAGTATATTGTGTATTATATGTGTATATATAGTGTATGTACATGATATATAATATACTATATAAAGAATATATTATATAATACATATATATGTGGTATGTATACATAGTATTTTAAGAAATTATTCAAGTTTAAATTTAAATTTCCTAATTATTTTTTAATGAAGTTTAATATGGTAACATTATTGAGATGGATTTTTTTTTTAATAGTTATGGTGAATTTTACTCATGCTTAGTCGTAAAACATTAAACAATGAAAACAGGGGATTAATTTTTAAAAGAGGAGGCTCTTGGATCCTATTGGCTTCTAGAATCTTTTTTTTTTCTGTCTTTTTTTTTTTATTGTTGAATCATAGCTGTGTGCATTAATGCAATCATGGGGCACCGTACACTGGTTCCATATTATTATACTTATTTATTTCAGCACCTTTACATTTTATTTTCAAGATTTATAATTGACTCTTATTTATCTGTATGATATTATTTTTTAAAATTTACTTATTACAATTATTACTAAAAAATTGTAATTTCCTCTTTTCTCTTTCAGAATTCTAAGTATACGTGCTTTAAAGTTCTTTTAGATCTGCTTTACGAGTTCTACGGCCATAGGCTGAAAGCGTTTCAGGTAATGTTTTTTATGGTAATTGATACGCTGTTATGTATCTCTGTGTGTGCGTGTATGTGCATGTGTGTACATAGATATATGTTTTCTTCTTTACCCCCAACCTGGGTGGGGGTTCTGCTATCCCACATACTTTCCCTGTTCCTTGTGGTGTTGTACGGGCTGAGCTTGACTCGCCGCACTGTACAGTCCTGCCTTTTACATCAGAGCGTTCATGTCTTTGATGTATCTTGGGAGTTGCCATTCTTGATTTATGGCCTAGGCACCATTTAAATGTAGCTCCTTTTTGTAGAGTTGCTTCTAATTACTCTCTAAGACACAGGTGAAAAGTGGCATTGGAGCTGTTAGATTAAATTACTTCAGTTCTGGTTTGCTGGTGTGAATATCCGTTTGGCTTGTTTTCTGAAGGCCCTCGCCCAGGGAGCTCCTGCCTCTCCCTTCCGTGCCTGTCAACACTCACGTGAGGAGTTTCCTCTCTACTGATCACACACACACACACACACACACACATTTTCTTCTTGTTTTTTAAAAGTGTCTCAAGTCTGTAACTGGTTAAAGAGAATGCAATAAGGTGATCTTGCCTTGGAGAGCAGAGAAGAGGATTATGAATTCTGTCTGTCACCTTGACTAGAAGTCTGTGTTCCATTTTTATGGCTTCATGTTGAGAACTCTTATTTCCACCAGCTCTCTCTAAATTGGCCTTTTCCGGGTCTTTAGGCTGACTACAGCAGCTTCCTCACCTTTGCGGCCATTCTTAAGGGACTTTTTAGAGTTACCATTTATACTTCTGTAATATCATAAATTATTATGTTGCATTGTTGCCTGATTTTTGAAAAGCGTGTAAATTTATTCTTATTCTTAAATGTTGAATAAATGTTGTTTAAAATCATGATGTGATTGTTCACTATGTACATAAAAGAACTCAATGAAATCCAGTTTTTACGGTTGTGTGCAGGGTTGGACAATTAGGTTCCGAATTCATCCTAGAAAAGTTTCCACATACCTTGTTGCTCAGTGCCACTACATTCACCTCCAAATTGGAGCTAGAGCATCCAATTTGTTACCTAGAAAGTTTAATTCCCCTTTCGGGTCTCTGAAAATATACATTGAAGTTCTCATTCCTAATAACTCAGAATGTGCCCATTTTTGGAAATAGGGTCTTTTTGGAGGTATCAAGTCAAAATGAAGTGCTTAGGGCAGGTCCTAACCCAATGACTGTCCTCATAGAAAAGTGGAGATTTGAACACAGACAGAGACCTTATAGAGAGACAGTTCTGTGAGGAGATGACCATGTGATGGTGGATTCGGGAGTGAAGTGATGCTGCTACAAGCCACAGAAGGCCGGAGCTTCCAGAAGCCAGGAGAAAAGCCTGGGACAGATTCCTCCCAAGCACCTTCCGAGGGAGCACAGTGCTGCCAACACCTTGATTTCATCCTTCCAGCTTCCAGAAGTGTAGAATAATACATGTGTATTGTTCTAAGTCACCTGTATTTTTTATGGCAGCCCTAGAAAGTTCATACAGAAGTTATGATGCTACATAGTTATCATTATTAAAACTAGGCAGTCCTTGCACATTGCCTGTGTCCCTGTGCCCCGCACAGGCCTCTCACAGGCCTCTCCCTGATGCAGACGGCGGCTTCTTCACTAGAGGCTGGGATGCTCTTCTGCCCTCTGTGTTGTTAACCTGTCTTTTAGGCAAAGCACAATCTTCCACATGGATTCTAGAATGTTCTTTCTGGCTAATCTTCTCACAGATGGGATAGGTCTTTCTTTGTATTTGTGGTTCTCAGTCTGACACCTCTGCACTGTGAATTCTGATGTTTATGGTTCCTGTAAACACACTGTATGTATTGCGAGCTCATTGAGGGCAGGACTGTCTCATCGATCTGTTTTCTTTCATGGGGTAATAAAGAGGAAGCAGTGAGTAGACATTTCTTGCATTTAAATCCATATTCCCACATTCTATCCGCAGAGTCTGTCAAATGGAAGCTTGCTCTTCTTAGAATGAAAGCACTAACTAAGCAATTCAATGTCATAGGTCTTTCAATGCCAGGGAAAAAGAGAAACATTAGAATTGTTTTTTAAAATAACTGTTTGGACTTTGACCTAATATGTAGTATGCTATACAGAGAGGTCCCAGTGATATATGGTATGGTATCCAGAGAGTTCTGGCCAGGCATGGTAGTTCACGCCTATTATCCTAGCACTCTGAAAGGCTGAGGCAGGTGGATTGATTATGTGAGCTTAGAAGTTTGAAAGCAGCTTGAGCAAGAGCAAGACCCTTTCTTTATTAAAAATAGAAAAGTTATCAGGGCATTGTGGCAGGCATCTGTAGTTCAGCTACACCAGGAGGCTGAGGCAGGAGGATCGCTTGAGTCCAAGAGTTTCAGTCTAAGACACAAGGGCGCTCTACTTGGGATAATAGAGTAAGACTCTGTCTCAAAAAATGAAAAAAGAAAAAGAAAATATTCTAAACCACCTCCAGCCCCTCAGTAACCACTATTCTACTCCCCTAGGGCAGTCTTTGCACCATCCCATAACTAGAAGCAAAGGATTATCAAGGTCTAGGTGACGGCCTCCTCCTGTCTGAGGCCAGAGTCCCTGTGTTTGGTCCAGGTTCATACTGAGCTGATCATAAGCTATGCAAAGCATAAGCCCCCCCTTCATGGTTTTTATTTCGGTTTCTCTGCCATTTTCAAGGAAAGTTGCTCCCCTCCTGTTTTAGGGGGTGGGAGGATGAAGAGCTTTGGGTTGTTTTCTGTCATTGTTGCCACCCAGCGCGTGGGTTTCCACGGTGCCCAGTGGACAGATGGCCCTCACTGGCTACAGAACTGTCATATCCACAAACCTCTCTCTCAGGGGGAGAAGCTCATGTGGCAGAGTGAGCTTTCCCAGGTCAGGATCACACTGATTCCCTGGGCTTAACAGGTCACCTGTGTCCCTGAGCAGACCGTGCCCACTGACAGGCAGGCAGAGGCAGCTGTGTGTGGAAGGGTGAGCATTGCTGGCCTTGCCCCTAGCAGCTTTGTCATTTCCCGAAGCCTGTTCTCCGTGATTTTCTCGCTCTTTTTGAGTGATGTTCATTTCCCAAGGTCTTATCTCTCAGACACAGGTCTTTCCAGACTTCAGGACACCCCTTCCAGTCAGGTGCATTGGAAAAGTCAAAGTCAGAATTTGGGAATTGTGACTGGGACAGTGAATCTAATTAAGTCCATGTTTTTTCTCATTTCACTAAACAGAAAAATCAGTAAGGGCTCTGTGACATGTTTAATAGAGACTAAATGACGAGAAATAGGCGTTACCTTAGATGGAGATTGACATTGTTTTGGGGAGTTAATTGAACAGGCTTGTTCAATTAATGATTTAATGATTCAATTGAATCATCCTTCCATTTCAAAAGACTGGTCCCTGGAAACTTATTATGCAATAAGTTAATTAAATAAATTAAGTATCCATTATTCAATTATTTAATTCTTAAAAAATTATAAAAAAGACTATCCATTGTTTTTAAAGCACTCAAAATATGTTTTTACTGCAACCAAATAGTGCTGACTAATGTATCTCCCATGCTCACCCGAAACAGTTAAAACTTTATTAACAATGCTCAAGATCTTCTATATCTTCTGTTTAAAAATAATTATAGTCTATAGATCAGGAATGAGGATTTATTCCCAGATGTTAGAATTCATCAAAACATATGCTCAAAGGATCTTCCCTAGAGGCTGCAGAAGTCTGACATTGTCAGGCAAGAGCTACAGGTCATGTGTTACCTAGGAGGGAAGGGGCGTAGTAAAGAAACCCAGGAAGCCATTGTACCTTAGAAATTCTCAGGCTAAGTGGGAGGGTGAGGATAAGGATCTGTTCACTGTCATTTCCTGTGAGCAATCCCAGCATGTGTGACATCCAGCTTTTCCTGAATGCTTGCTACCTACCAGGAAGGTAGTCTGATGAGCATTTTGCATGATTTTTTACCTACACAAAACAACAGCATAAAAAGATGGGTGGTGGTATCATTATTTGCTATTCAAACAAGGACAGCTAATTAATGGGCTAATATATATTAATAGTACCTGGCACAGAAGAGGTCCTTCCTCCATAATTGGCTTTTATTTCAGTTTTTTTAATTTCTTTTTTTTTTTTTTTATTAAATCATAGCTGTGTACATTGATATGATCATGGGGCCTCATACACTAGCTTCATAGACCGTTTGACACATTTTCATCACACTGGTTAACATAGCCTTCCTGGCGTTTTTTTAGTTATTGTGCTAAGACATTTACATTCTACATTTACTAAGTTTCACATATACCCTTGTAAGATGTACCGCAGGTGTAATCCCACCTATCCTCCTCCCTCTACCTACCTCCCCCACCCTCCCCGCCCGTTTACCCTTTCCACTATTCTTAGGTTGTAACTGGGTTAAAGCTTTCATGTGAAAGCCATAAATTAGTTTCATAGCAGGGCTGAAGCATCAGATTTTCCTGAAAAGTTGATTAAAAATATGATTCTATATTTACTTTTAGTGAACAAATTTCTCAGGAACAGAACCATGGGTGTGTCTATGACCAAGAAATATTTTGGAAAATAATTTCACTAATATGTAAACATTTGGACCCTTGAAGAGAAAATTAACTATTGAGGTTAGAGTCTCCTTGCAAATTCAATACTTTTGAGCTCCCAGAGTTCTAATATTCTAATACACAGTGATTAAGAAAACAAAATGTGGAACAGACAGTTATCAGGTAAACAAGTGTCCTAGATGTTATTATGTAGGAAAACCTGGAAGCGAATGACCACTTGGTGAGAAGTTCTCTCAGGATCCATGGCGGTTAGAAGAACTTCAGTTTCTCTCATCAAAATTTAAGTCTCAGCCCTGTCTCTGATACTGCCCTTAGCCAAATCACTAAATACTTCTGTTTTTCAGTATCCTCATCTGTAAATAATAACACCTATATGATTTATCTCCAAAGATTTTTGTGAAAAAAATACTAAAATGTGTACATGAAATGTTTCAAGAACTTAATGAAAAATGTGAGATATTACCAGTTATTGCCATTAAGAGTAAATGGTATTGATAGTATATAAGACTGATAATATATATATAAGCTTTAATATATAAATACATATAGTTCTATACAAGGCATATACAAGCTTTAATATATAAATATATACAGTTCTATACAAACTAAAAATTTTTATTTAAATTATATATTTTACTCTTTGGAGGACTTTTACACCCATTCTTTTATGTGAGTCCCAGAATAATCCTGAGAGGTCGTCCAAGAGTTGTCCTGCTTTGCTTTCTTACCAAAAGGAAAGTCACTCTCTTCTCTTTTGCAACTTGTGCAGCTTCTGTCAGTCCTACTTGCTGTTACTTGTCACCTCCATATTATTTATTAAAAATGTGGCTCACATGTGTCCACTCCTTTTCAACTTTTGAGAGTATTTTTAACTTCAAAGTCGATGCAGATGAACATTCAGCACTCTAGCATCTTGACCTCACACTTTTCATCAGTTTTCATTTTAAGCACTAAAGTACCCAATTTTTAGAAACCTACTTCCAAGGCAAGTCCTTGGGCTTTGACATTGCTGCAGCCTGCTCTATCTGAAATTTCTAAATCTGACAGTTCATTCTGGGACAGTGACTTTTTTTTACCTCCAGCTCTCTTAGTTTCCTTTTCCCCCTGTAGCTACAGTTCCCAGTTCATCAAGACCTTCATTCATTCGAGTCCCCACAACATGTGCATGCACACGCAGATGGGCCAATACACATACCCTCTCTCACACTCTCATCAGCTTCCTGCTGACCTTATGTCCATCTCTGTGTCACCTACGTCCATTCCTTCACCTTCTTCCTTGCAAGTTCTCTCTACTCCTACCCTTTCCATTTGTCCCCGAATTTGGATCTTGCCAACACCCATTTTCCCTGCTTCAATCACAGGCAGACAGGTGTTGCTGGAGGAAACCGGGTAAGTATTTCTGTGAAACACAGATAACACAAACCCACCTTTATCTTCAGTGGAAAGCTCTGCTGCTTTCAACTTCTTTGCTGGTTTCTGGAGTATTTTCTTTCTCATCTGGAGCAGTTGTTACAAGTATTTACCTCTTTCCAGGAGTCTCTTCCTTGAGCTCTTTAACTGACTAAATAGAATCATGCCTTGTACTCTAAAAGAAAAGTAACCAACCAAGTTCTGCTCCATCCAACAAATCCATCTAACCCCCTTACCTCTTTTCCTTCTTTTTAGAGGATGGAATGTCCTTTTGCCTTTCAAGGCTGATGCCTGTACATTTTCTAAAAATTTTATTCTTTCCAAACTTCTTCAGAACCTCAGTTCCACTTATTTTCTTTTGTTATTTTTTTATTAAATCATAACATTGTACATTGATGCATTTATGGGGTTCAATGTAGTGCTTTGATATATATGAAATGCTTACATTGAACTAAGTAACACATTTGTCACAATTATACTCTTTTCTTAATAGTTTTGAAATGTACCATTGCATCATGCACATTAGGTGAGGTCCCCCCAAATACCCTCCCTCCTCCCATATCGCCCCTCCCTTTCCCTCTCTCTCCTCTTCCCTTCTACTTTCCGGACTATGGTTATGTTTTGCCATTCATATGAGTGTGTAGGTGATTATATATTGATTTCATAGTAGTATCGAGTACATTGGACACTTTTTTTTTCCATTCTTGAGATACTTTACTAAGAAGAGTATGTTCCAGCTCCATCCAGGTAAACATAAAAGATGTAAACAAAAATTGATTCTCACTTGATAAAAGATTTGAACTTAAGACATGAACCTATAAAAGTTCCACTTATTTTCATTCTTTCCTTCTTTGAAAGGAAGACCAAGGAAATGCACAAACATTTCATTTCACTAGTAACTGAGCTTCCCACACACGCCCTTATTTTTATGTCCCTCCATTCTTCTCTTCTTCCCTCATCATCCTATGTCACTTTTCCTTCCATGATTGAATGTTACCCGGAGGTAAATTCCTAGCTCTTCTGATTAAGTAATTTGTCCACAAAGTTTTCATATAAAAACTACAATCAAACGATAGCTCGTGAATTATCCTGACACCAAATTTCATGCTTTATTTAGTCAGTTTCTCCTCTGTTGACCTTTTGCTTATTCAATAAGGAAGTTTGCTTTAGATGAAAACATAACCATAACTTACTGCTTTGACCAACGACTAGAGGTGGTATGAGAGCACTAACTGTTAAACCTCATGTAGGGAACAAGAACTTTAAGGATAGTGATGGAAATTGTGGTGGTGGGGGGAGAGTCCTCATTGTCAGTTAGGATGTATGGCAGTGGGGCACAATTATAAGAGGGACTCGTAATATGAAAGAGTCATATAAGAGGGACTCTTATAATATGAAAATCTTAGAGTGATGTTGCATCCCAAATTAGAAAAGTCATCGAAATAAATGTGTATATTTTCATAGATGAAATACAAATGGTTTCCTGATAAAGGATTACAGAAACTACCAGAGGGTGGGGACTTGATAAAGTGTCAGTCAAAGGTAAACACAGATGTCAGAGGAGTCTTTCCTGTAGGGTTTATCCTGGCTTGAAACCAGAAGCCAGCCAACTGGGAGTTGCTGAACTTTGGTTCTTGTTCCATAAAAAAAAAAAAAGAGAGAGTGATTAGATGAATCCATTGCCCCTGTTTATGGAAATGATGGAGATTTATGGTACTAAGAAGGTGCATGAGGGGCCTTTTACTGTTAGCAAGTGTCAGATGACCCTGATGAGACTCCAGGTGGGCTCATTTCTTGGGCTGGAGAGTAGTAAGTCACTGAGGGACTAAACCCTTGGAGGCATCCTGATTTGGCGTGTGTCTAGATGTCTCAAAAGCTCGTTTCTAAAGAACAGGCTCACAAAGAATAATAGAAAATAATTCACATTACTACTCATAAGTTAGTATTCATCTTATAAAAGGGCTAGTATAAACATTTAGAATGAAAACAAAATACCCAACTTTAATATAAAGGGTAATAAACTAGGTGACCTCAGTTTATGAAATTTTAGTGGAAATTTTAAATATTGCATTCCTGTAGTTCTAGAAAACTATACACATGTTATGTGGGTTTTCAAAGCACTGGACATAGAAGGTATTCTTTTTTTTTTTTTTTTTAATTGTTGTTTCAGGTTAATTTGAGGGTACAAAGAATTAGGTTACAATGTTTGCATTTGTTAGGTAGAGTTCTACCCCAGGAGGTGCGGCCTCCGTACACCCCCACAATGTGTCTATTAAGTGGGATCACACTCATCCCCCTCCTTCTTTCCTTCTCCCCGGAACATAATGTTTAAGATCTTAAGTATCAAATTTTAATTGTAAGCTTTCCAAGTTGCTCTTTCTTCATCTGAAGTTTTAAAGAAATACTTAGCAACTTTGTTTAAAGATTCAACTTCTAATAAAGAGAAGATACTTGTTTTTCAATAACCATAAAATATAATCATTAGAATTAAGGAAAGGTGTTTTCCTGTATAGTGTGCCTACTGTGGTCAGGGTTACTGGCCTGTCACTAAACCCTGTAATATTCCAGTTATCAGAACTCCAGCTGAGTTTGAATGAGAAGAGCAAAACCAGGTACTTTTCCAGAGGCAAAGACAACATTTTGAACATTTTTATTTAGTTTGCATCATTTTTTTTCTTCCAACTTGGAAAAGAGAAGGCTTTTGGAGGGGGGTGGAGGACCAATTCATTTTTATTTAGAGAAAACGAAATTTAGAGAAGTTAGCTGAAAAACCTAGAAGAAAATGAAATAAGAGCAATAGTTAAAACTACCATGCTTATATTAACAACCATCCTGGTATTTGGACAAAAAGTCAAAATCGTACGTGGCTTACAACAAAGACTGCGGAACTGATACTATAGAACCTAATATAAATGACATACAGGTGTGTTCTCCTTGCCCGAGCTCTCGAATCCAGCGTGCAATCTCAGTATGTGTTCCCGATGGTGTTGACTCTGCCTGGGGTACTCTGTGTTCACTTGGCCAGGGTAAACACACAGCAGTGTGATAGAAAGATGGCCAGAGAAGGAAGCTTTACCTAGATAAGCATAATACTTTCACAGAGGAAAAGTGATAGGTTTGTAGAGGAGACAGAAATTATTAGTTTACTTAGTATTCTTTTCTTTTTATATTTTAGTTTTTTGATTTTAATTTTTTAAAAAATCTATATTTTCTCTTTAAACCACTCAGAATGCACAATTCCTATGTGGTTGTCCTTTCTGTTTCTATTTTATTTATTTTTATTTTTTTCTTGTTGGGGATTTATTGAGGGTACTTGAGGGTACAAAGAACCAGGTTACATTGCTTGCATGACTTAGTATTCTTTAACAACACCCAGTGAATTTCACTTGGCCATGCTGACCTCCTGTCCATCAACAGGGTTAAACAAGGCTGACTGGCACCCAGCGCTTACCTCACATGGTGAAGCAATGGCCAGTCTTATCTATAAGCAAAGAGCTCTGTAGAGTGCAGTCAATTCAAAATAACCCACGTTAAGAGCCTAAGGGATACGTATGAATGATGCAACAATGAATACATCAAATCATTTAAAGATAATAATCGAATGCCTTCAGATCTACACCCAGACACACACAAGACACTTGACCCAAATTTCATCAGTCTTATTCCAGTCTATTCCAGCTGTATTAGATCTAGGGTAGCAATACAGGTGGGGACCTGTAGATTTCAAATAATCTACAAAGTGCTGGCTGTGGCTGTCGCTTTGAGTAGAGATTTTTAAGTTATTTTCTGCTTCTGTTTATATTTTTACTAGAACATGTCATTCTATAATTGCCTTCATGGGAATAATGTAAACAGAAGAATGATGTCACTAAGAATTCTGTCAGTGGCAGAGTTTTCCAACTAAAAATTAGGTATAACCAATTTTCCTATGGCTAATATAGTAGAGGTTATCTTGGGGGTTTACTCCTACAAATGGCAAAGTAATAAGGGGTGTGCAAATAATAAAGATGGGTAGTAGGTTGGAGAGAAGCATCAGAATTACATAACTACCTAGCTCTGAGACAGTAGACTGAACTGTAATCAAATTCACACATTTATGGATTTCAGAGCTGAACAAAATCTCAAGCAGGCATTTGCTCTGTGCTCTAGAAGGTATTATTTTCCCTGTTTTATAGCTATGTATCAAGATTTCCCCAGGATTACATGTAATTATCAATTTTATAATTAAATAGCAATTATAACATAAGCCAAAGAAACTCAGCAACTAAGCATTCTGTCCAGAAGACAAATGGGGTCTATGAACATGAACCATGCAAAAAGAAGTAAAGAATATTTTGTTTACCTGTTCTGCTTTTATGAAGGATCTCAATGGCAATACAAAAACAGTGGATAATCTACCCTTTGCTTCCAAAATTACAAATTTCTGTCCTATGAAACACATGCTTATTATCTGCTACGTGAAGCCTAAGCTAAGGACTTTCATCTGGTAGTCAGTGTAAAATTAATTGTCCTCAGAAACAGTGATCTAGGCTTGGCGCCCGTAGCTCAGTGGTTAGGGCGCTAGCCACATGCACTGGGCCTGGCAGGTTCGAACCCAGCTGGGGTAGGCTAAGCAACAATGACAACTACAACCAAAAAATAGCTGGACTGTGTGGCGGGCACCTGTAGTCCCAGCTACTTGGGAGGCTGAGGGAAGAGAATTGCTTAAGCCCAAGAGTTTGAGGTTGCTGTGAGCTGTGACACCAGAGCACTCTACTGAGGGCGACATAGTGAGACTCTGTCTCAAAAAAAAAATTAAAAAGAAAAGAAAAAGAAATAGTGATCTAAATAGATGCAGGTCTATTGGAACAATTGCAAAAATTAAAATAATTAGGAAAAATCTCAACAGATTTCATTCCTAATGCTGCCATTCTTTTGTGTTCTTGTATTAAGTGATAATTGTTTTTTAAAATATGTCTATAAAATAAAAATTTGTTTTAGAAAAAAAGAAATAAAAGAGGCAATAGGTTTGTTTTTCTAGGATGGTGAGGCCCAGGTTCTTTGATTTTGTTTCTTACAGGATATGAAACTAGACAAACCCCTACGCTAGGTAAGTTACTGGAAACATACCTTTCTTTGCTGACAGTGTATGGCTTGATCTACATGTTTGTTGAATGTTCTGTCTTGATTTCCCAGGGTGAATTTGTTAGGGTGCTATAGCAAAGCACCGCAGGCTGGCTTACTCAGGATACATGCATTTTCTCACAGTTCTAGAGGTTCAGTGTCTGAGATCAAAATGCTGGAATGGTTGGTTTCTCCTCAGGGCCATGAGGAAAGGATCAGTTCCAGGCTTTTCTCTGGCTAATATATGGCCATCTTTCTGTGTTTTCACATAGTCTTCCCTCTCTGAGTTTGTGTCCAAATTTCCCCTTCTTATAAGGGACACCAGTCATGCTAGATTAGTGCCCATTCTAATGATCTCTTAACTTAATTAAGTCTGAAAATCCTGTCTCCAACTATTGCCACGTTCTGAGGTTCTGGAGGTTAGGACCTCAGTGTCTGAATTTTGAAGTTTGGGGGAGCACATTCAGTCCATAACCATTGCTTAACTACATTGCATCTGAATCCTGATGACCATATTCAGAAAGTTGCTGAAGTATTTAATGGAAAAAGAAAAGAGGCAGGAAACCAACATGTATTAAGTGTAATGTGTGGAACCCTGGGCTAGGTGGTTCAGAGACTTTATTTCCACTCATAGCTACTTGTTGCATCCTATGTCAACACTCTCTTTAATCCTTGCAACCAAACATCATGCCAGGCACGATCCCCACTTAACAAAAGACAGAACTGAAGTGGAAATGTGACAACAGCTTTCCAGAGCTGGGATTCACACCCAGGCCTATCCGAATAAGACACCTCTGCTCACTTTCTATAACACCAGAGTGGTGCCTATCTGCTCAGATTCTTTGTGTGTGTATGTGTGTATGTGTGTGTGTGTGTGTTTTTTTCCAGAGACAGAATTTCAAGCTATCGCCCTGGGTAGAGTGCTATTGGTGTCACAGCTCACAGCAACCTCAAACTCTTGGGCTTAAACGATTCTCTTGCCTCAACCTCCCAAGTAGCTGGGACTACAGGCGCCCGCCACAATGCCCAGCTGTTTTTTTGATTGTAGTTGTCATTGTTGTTTGACAGACCTGGGCTGGATTCAAACCCGTCAGCTCCTGTGTATGTAGCTGGCACCCCAGCCGCTGAGCTACAGGCGCCGAGCCTGCTCGGATTCTTGATGGGCAATCCATGGCCCTTCTAGTTTGTATGATCTAATTTTAGGAGCATTTTTTCTATTATAAGTAAAAAAAAAAAAAAAAAAACAACACCTGAGACCCAAACTCAACCTAGCCCCATCTGTCTGCTTCACTTTAATGAGTCAGTGTCTGACTCAATCAGTTGTAAGCTAAGTTAACATCAGTCAGCTGCTGGAGTTTGCAAGCAGGGATTATTGTTGAGAGGCATGAGATGAGCCATTTTCCATACAACTGCCAAAAAGAGAAAAATGGCTGATGGGAAGAAATCATGCCTTTCAAAGTAGGTAGGCTGAGGAGTGTGAATATTAGTGTTTATCTCATACTGAAGGAAGCCAAACTTCCTTCTGCTGTCAGTATGGACAGCAGAAGGTGGTCTGGGTGCAACTAAGAAAAACACATTTACTGCTGGGGAAATACTCAGAGAACACTTACGTGAACATGCAGGTATATCACTGTTCTTGATCCAAAACAAAACAACGTAACAGGAAATGTTTGTGTTACTCTTCAAATCTGAAATGTTTTGTACAGCAATAATGACTAAGTGATTGTATGAAGAAACCCAGTGCCACGTGCTTTAGGCCACATGATAAAGGCACTCCAGGACATCCAGAATGCCTCGGAGCTGTTTCCTTCAAGGTGCATTTCCAGTCCCCTTAGACTCCCTAGGGTCTACCCCCTAAACTGGATTGTACCCTAAATACTGGACATTCATAGAATTCCCTTGTCTAAATTTATTCATTCACTCATGGCCCTACTAACTTTTTAAACTAGTTGGAAAGCTGTCATAACTCCTTCCAGAATACATATTTACAGATTGACCAGAGATTTCTTTGTGTCTGATGGTATTTTTAGATCCTAAAGAAGATTTCTTGGGAGAGATTACTGGGAAATCTTTCTTCTCATCAAACCATATACATTTTCCTAAGGTCACATGTATTATTCAATGAATTATCTATCTATCCATCCATCTATCTTCTATCTGTGAAATCATCCTTGAACCTCATTTATACTCACTAATTACAAAGGCCCGAAATCTCTGGATTACATAGAAATTGTTTGTTTTTCCCATTTGTTAATTTTTCTGTGCATCAGTTTGTGACATCCTCTCCCTACATTTTTTAATGAGGAAAGAGATCCTTTTCTGTCTTTCTCAAGCATATATATTTTTACATAATCAAAACCTATTGTATCTAATTTCATGACCCATAAATATTTATTAATTCTTATGTACTAATCTACAAAACATAGACTTGCCTGTTTCTTTGCTCACAAATTGGTGTTTATCTTATTGTTATGCTAACAGTTTTTAAGCATATAATGTAACCATTGGGAAAAATAGATGGACTTTTAGATTCTGACATGCACAGAATTATCCACTATGGTTGATTTTATTCATCCTTTTTTAATAAAAGCATTTATTGAATCCTTACTTTGAGTGACCAAAGCTGAAATAATACCATTAATATTATTTTACTATTTCTTTATGAGTTAAGAAGATTTTTGTAAGTTTTCTAAAAAAAAAAAAAAAAAAACAAAAACTAGGCAGTTTCTTTAGGAGAACATGTTCTATGGAAAATATGCTGCTATCTTAAATTTTCAACTTACGTAATAATCAAAACAGCAATAACAGTAATTTCCCTGATCAGCATGGCTTCCCACTTAAATTTTCACTGTTCTCCAGAGACTTTTTAGCACTCCTCCTCCACCCTTACTCTCACAACATCACTTACTTCACAAAGAAAACAGAAGAGAGTAGAGAAAAACTACTTCCCACTGGAGTAACAAACCGAATTACAATTACACTGATCAGCCTCTCCTCAGTCTCTGCCTCACCTATTAACAAAGGAGCTGTTCCTCTTCCAATCTAAGGTAAATCCACTCACCTGGTCTTGAAATTGTATCTCCATTTGCCTCATCAGGCAACTTACATCCTGATTATCTTTTCTGTGTTTTAATCTCAGTGTTTTGCTCTATGCTAGATTCTATCCATCAGCATTTAAGGGTATTCAAAAGTACTCCACCTTAAAAGCAGATAAAAGAGGAAATAAAAACAACCAACTCCCTTTGCACCTTTTCCTTACAGAGCCATCGTCTATCTCCTCCTCTTCAGTAGACACTTTCAGAGAGAATATGATCTTCACTCATTGTCTCTATTTCTACTTTTTATTGACTCCTGAGCCCATTCAGGTCTGGTCTCTAATCCTGTTTCTCACTCACTCCATTGAACGAGTCTTGCTGACATCAACCCTCTGGAACCATCACTTTACTCAGTCCAAGTGCATGTCAGTCCTCATGCAACCAGAACTCCCAGTGGTGTTCAACACTTGCCAAGTACTTCCTCATAGAAATTCCTCTTACTGTGCATCAGCCACATTGCCTTTGTGACAATACCCTGTCCTGGTTTTCTTCCTACCTCTTCAGTAGTTCATTCTCAAGGATTTGTTTTATTGTTGGCTTACCCAGAAATCCAGTCTTTAATGGTCCCTCAACATTCTGCCCTTGGCCTCCTTTTCCCACTCCCTTGCCAATTCCATTTATTCCTTCCACTTCAATTGCTATCATCTCTGTATCAGTAACTTACAAACTTATCCAAAAACTCTTCTGTATTCCTAGCTCATTTGACTGTCTAAAAGAGACTAGACACTGAACTTAGCCCAAATCAAACTCAAGCTCTTCCTTCCAAAGCAGCCCTCTTCTAGTGGTCCTTGCCTGTATGAAGGCTACCCTTTCAGTTATCAAAGTCTGAATTTTTCTTAGTATTTAGTTCATGAGGATAGGGGAAGAAAATAGGATAGGAAGGTTGTTAGAACATGTCCTTCACATTTGGCATAACATCTACCTGATTCATTTTATGAATAAAATGGTATGGCACCCAGGTATGATGATGTACACTTGGGTCTCAGTTCCTTGGGAGATTGAGGTGGGAGGATTGCTTGAGCCTAGGAATTCAAGGCTATAGTGAGCTATGATTGCATCTATCAATAGCCACTGAACTACACCCTGAACAACATAGCAAAATTAATTAATTAATTAATGCTACAACAAGTAGAAGGCAATTATATCAAAGGCTGTGTGGAAATACATTGATCAAATCAGGACTCAATAATCAATTCAACAATTTTAAGAAAATTGTTGCCAATGGTAACTATGTCCAACTCTTTTGAAGGGTTATTATAAATCTCTTCTTCATGCTGTTGACAAAAATAAATTGTGAAATATGCATTCCCACAAAATTTAAATAATTTTCTGAGTCCGTACTATAAAACAAAAAATTACAAAAGATGGAATTTATTCTGTATGCAACCCGTGAAATGTGAGACAGAGCTCCAAATAGGAAGAAAACAACTTCAGACAGACTGAAAGCCTGAATTTTAAGGGTCACCTTTGACAACACCCCCTCTTCCTACAGTGGCATAGCTACCTGACCATCTGTTCTTTATACTCTCCAAATACATCTGGAATGCATCTTTTCCCAATAAAGATTGAATTTTCTACAATTCACAATAAGCAAGTTTTACATAACACGTGCCTATAGGATCCTGGGGTGTAATTTTCATGCTTCTCCAGAAGACAAAATGAAGAGGTAAGACTTCTCCCGAGGACATTCTCTAGTCAGCATTTTACCTGAGTTGTCCTTTGCACTCTAATTTATTTTATTATCCTTCATGTATCAAGCACAAACATGCATCATTTGTGTCTTAAATGGTAGTTTAACTCCAAATTAATGTTTACTATTATAGAGACCTTCAGGTTTTCAGAATCTGTACCACCTCAGTATTTCATTAGGAAACTTTAAAAATGTTTAAAACTGTCTTAACTTCAAATATTGACATAGATTTAGAATTTTATAAAGGTGATGGTCGCATATCATGATGAATGTACTAAACCCTACCACATAACACAAAATAAATCACTTTTAAATGATTTGGGTTGTGTTATGTGAATTTCTCCTCCATTAAAATATCGACCCCAAGTCAGAAAATCTCTGAGAACTGATGTCCCTCTTCTATGGAGGATCTTGCATAGCTCCACTAGGATAATTGTTAGTGCAGGCCACAGAAATCAATTCGAATCTACAGTTCTAGGAGACGTTAAGTCAGGCTTTGAATAAAGAAGTCGTAGGCAAGTTAAATTGTCACTGAATTCTTAAATACCATTTAGAGTCCAAGATCTGCACTTCTGCTGAATTATGTTCACCGTTCTCACTGTGAAAAATTACAAGGGCTGGTTCCCAAGATCCATTGTAAAGGTTGATTTGTCATCTTATTCTTAAAGGTGTCTGGAGAGGGAAATTTTTTTTAATATCTTATAGCATATCCTAGCATACCATGCTGGCCCTCAAAGTTTGTGAGACACAGTTAAATCTTTCCTTCTGCGTTAAAAATGCATTTCTTCTGTGTTAAACTTTTGGTAGGAATAGGAGTAGATCATCAGCTTAGGCATTAATATGACCTAAATACAAGTTCTGCATTCAAATTCTGACATTTCCATCAGCAGGTTGGTAACCTCTTATACTTGTCTCCTTTTAGATAAAATGGAGGTAATAAGAATGTCTGTTTTATAAGGGTCTTTTAATTCCAAAATTAGAAAACGTATATGATAACAATACAGTTAACTTTAAAGGTAATTATTACCACAGAAAGTCATAATTCTCTGCCCTCAACAAATTCTATTTGGTTTGGACAATGAAATTTAAATCTATGAAATGTTTATACCACACAAGGCAGCGTGTGGTTAAGTTTCAAGGGAATGATATATTTCACTACCACAGTCCCTGCTGGAAATATTAAATAACCCCAAATTCTAAGTCAATCCAGAAACTATCCCATACACTGGATCCCTTTACTTCACTATTTATTATTCCATTTGTTATAGGAGAGAAAGTTTAAATAAGAAACTGTTTCTGCCATCCGAGTTAATGATCCTGCTCAGAGTGCAGGACATGAATACAAATGAATAAAATAGAAAACGGCAGATGTTAAGTGCTAGGATGCTAGAAAAATAAACTTCATACAAACTCAGAGCAGTACATAGGATCAGTACCAATAATGATTCTGTAGTTCAGCCCTCAAGTAGGCTGTCATTGGACATGGGGTAAATATATTAATAAAAAAGTAATTTTCATAAAATCAAGAACAAAAAAGGAGTTTTATGCAGAATCATAAAAGTTCAGTATTGGGAAGAACATTAGCTATCTTCCAGCCTATTGAATTTGATATCACACCACTCCAACACAGGGGCATTTGTAAATCCTACAAGGGTATTTTTGGTTGTTAGGAGTAGAGGTAGGGAAGCATTAGTGGGCAGGATGGAGAAATGCTCAACATACCACAATGCAGGGAACATAGCTACCCCCATCCTCCTGTCACCCTCTCAACCTCCTGTCCTCCCTTACATAGAAGGAGAAACAGATGCTTGTGTAGGATAAGAAATTTTCCATGATCTAATAAGTTTAGCACAGTCCGTCTATCAGACAGTGCTATCAAATAGAAACATCACGTGAGCCATAAATACAAGCCACATGTAATGTTTAACTTGCTAACCCATTAAACATTTTAAAACTTGTGAGATTAATTTTAACAACCTATTTTCTTTAACCCCCCCCAACATTATCATTTTAATACATAATTAATATAGTATTATCAGTGGGCTATGTCATGATTTTTTGTGCTAAGGTTTCAAAATCTGGTGTGTGTGTGTACACGTAACAGCACATCTCCATTCAGACCAGCCACAGTTCAAGTACTTAATACCCACGTGTGGCTAGTGGCCCCCAAATGGCAGCTCCAAGAGATCCCGTGTGTCTTTCTTACAAATGTATGTCATATATAGCTGAATGAAAGACCTCAGCTGACACCATCTGCTGTGTCACTGTGTCACAGAATGGAATGAGATGGTCTGTTTTGCAGAAAGCTGCAGCCATGTTGATTCTTATTTCTTACCTTCTGATCTTTTAAGTAGTTGCAAATTTATTTCTGTACGAGTCACTCGAGTATTTTTTTTAGGTATGTAGCTAAATTTCCCATTTTATGATTCCAGGCTTGACTTTTTTTTTTTTTCTGAAAAATATTCAAACTCTTTGCCATTTGCTCTAATTTCTTTCATGATTCCTACAGGGCAATATGTGAACGCAAGTTTATAGACTTTCTTTTCAGAAATATATATGCCTTAGATCTTCCGATGGCTCTTCTTTGGTAGTAATATTTGCCTAAATTTTCCTGGCTGAAACTTCCATAGACATTTCTAGTATTCCCTCCAGCTAAAAAAAGTATTTAAATCTTAACTCTTTTTTTTTTTTTAACAAGATCATTTTATGTGTTAATAAGCTCCTTCTGGCATTCTTTCATGTTGTATTGAATGTAACCATTTTATCTAGTTTTCTTTGTTTCTCTAGAGCTTGGTTATTAAAATGGTAACATTTTGCTTGGGGAATTACATAACAAAATTTTTCATAAATCTTTGACTTCTATTTGGCTTTCGATTAAAATACCCTTGAAGTATGAGGCATAAATATATATAGAGATATATTTTATTTGAATTTCAAATATAAGATATTAAAATTTGAATTTTAAGTCTTTAATCCAGGCAATACATAGATTTTGAAGTGTACAGGATTGGACAATTAAATTCACGAACTGATCCTAGAAAAAACGTTTCATACTTTATTGCTGAATATCACTGTGGTTACCTTTGAGGTCCTCCCCTTGGGAAGCTGTGCACTGATGCCAGGACCTAGACCCACACTTTAATGTTATTTTGGAACTCTTTCTCTGGAATGGCCATCAGAGTTGTTGTACAAGGTCTGGCAATTAAGTTTGTGAACTCAATCCTAGAAAAAGGGCTGCATAGCTCATTGTTGAATATCATTTTGGTCACCAGATGGATGGCCAAGGGGATTACATAGTAATATTCAACAATGAAGTATGTAGCACTTTTTCTAGGATGAGTTCATGAACAGGTGCATCAGTGGCTTAAATTATGAAAAAGAGGCAGTCACATTATATTGCCTGAAAAATTCAAGTGAATGATTTATCCATAAGTTGACCGAGATTCTGTGATATTTTGTCCTAAAAACAGAATAAAATAAGTGGTCTTTTCTAGTCGATGTATGTTTTTGTGTGTCTCCATTTCTTCTCAGCCAAAATAGATAGTTGTTTAAATAATGAACTCATATGTTTGCTTTTGTCTAAGCCTTTTGGCTAAGTTTTCTGGAAAGGTCCTTATTGCAAATATTTTAGGCTTTGCCAACTTAATGATCTCTTTCACAGCTACCCAATTCTGCTTCAAATTATAGCAGGAAAGCAGCCATAGACAACATGCAAGCTAACGGGCCAGGTCTGTGTTCCAATCAGGCTTCATTTGCAAAATACGCATTGGGCTTAGATTTGTCCCTGGAGCCATAATTTACTGTCCTTTGCTCTAGATATTCCAGAATTACTCCCTTCACTTTGATGGTAGACTGGCCATCCCATCATCATGATTGTGGAATAATATTGAATTGTTGTAATGACCTTTGCATGTAAGGAAGACAGGTTCAGGAATTGCTAATTCTTTTCTGATTATGAAACTGTGCTTATTATCCTTCTCGTTCTCCAGCTAGTGCATTATAAAGTTCATTTGTACTTTTTTTTTTTTTTAAATTTACCCAACATTCCCCTTCTTGTTTTATTTAGCAGTTTCCATAAACCCTCACCCTCTGCTTTAGGCTCATCACTTCCCAGCTTTTTGCCCCTAATTTTAATATATTTCCAACTTCATGTTCATTCGTTGAGTGGTGAAGGCTTCTCTACTTTCTGACTTAGTGTTAAAACAGTGTTCCAGATCTCTGTGGATTTGCCACAAATGTTTCTCCATAAAAATGTAAGAACACATTTATAATGCGATGAGCTGACATGGACAGTTGCGAGATTGCACGTGGCTAAAGCTATCACCACTGAAACAGTGAGAACAATTAGAAGATCTTCCAGTGATAGAAGTAAAATACAATGCTTGTGAAATACTACTGTGTGTAAATGTACCAAAAACAACTGCAACACAACAGCAAAATTTTTTATACAACAGAAAATCCACACACCCCACCCCACCACAGAGCTCCTAGTATCTGTCTGTGGATACTCCCTGGATGGTTACTGTAGACGTGTTAAGTGCCCACGTTACAATTGCTATGGGAACTGTAACTGAAACTTGACCTTCAATATCCTTACATGTTCAACCAAAAGCTGCATTAACAGGCTATTTAATTTACCTGGTGTTGGTAGAAAGCTTTATTTTAGGCTTTCAAGGAGAATAACCTGTACTAACGATTGTTTTGGGAAGGAGACAGCAGAAAGCTTGATTCCTTTCAAAATCTCATCCACTCCCAGCATCAGAGCTTGTACTTCTGCTTATAACAATGCTCTTGAAGATAGATGAGGAATTCTTATGTAGAGACAACTACTCCTTTAAAGTGCATAGAGAACGCTTACTTCTAGGAAAGCCAGTTGCCTGACTGTGTTGTTGATTAAGACTTTGGCTAGACCCTCTAAGCAGGTAGATTTCCCCTGACCTTCAAAACCAGTAAGAGAGAAGGGCAAAGGCCAGTGAATAGCCATGTGTGAGAAATAACCATCCTTAATTCTCTCACTTTCTCCATCGCATCAAATTCAAAAATGACTAACACACTATGGCAAATAATTCCCTCCAGTGTTTTATTATTGCACCTCCTCAAATTAAGTCAATTAAACTTCCCCTTATGATTATGCAAATTCAAATATTCTGAGTAAATATGAAGTTTCAGGCTTATGAAGCCCCTACAAGGTTTCAGAATACTCAAATTCAAAGGAGACTAACTTGGAAAGAAAGGCGTTAACATTTATTAAACAACTCCTGTGTGCTAGGCACTGGGATAGATGCTTTATGTGTGCAATCTCCTTTAATCCGTAAGATTTTTCCATGTGACAGATGACGTTACTCAACTTTTCCAAGCCACAAGGTTAAGTGCGGGTGGAGCCAGCATTTGAACTGGGTAACTTCAAACCTTTGGGTTCGTTAAATACCTTCTGTGTATTTGAAGATTTCTAGTTCAGCCAATAGTAGTCATAACATGTTTATCAAATAGCCCAAAGCTTCCATAAAATGTTGCATTTATGCATGAAATACCAATATCAACTAATATATCTAAATTTGTTTAAGGAGTGAGGTCCATTGATTGAACGTTAGCTTTTATAACAGTTAATAAAGCATGAGGTTCTGAAGGACATAAATGGAAATGAAGGAGGAAATGGAAAAGCAAGGGAGAGTCAGTATCAAGGCTTTGGCTCCTTTTGGTGACACTATTTTTGGATTTATATACAAATGTGTGAGTTATCCTCTACCTTGCTGATACCAGGAGACCCGTTAACAACGTGGCTTAAATTCTTATACCTTTAGCTGTTCAACTTTTCTACCTTAATTTATAACAGGTCAAAAGTTGTCATGCAGTACCTTTAAAAAGAAAAGTTTCTTTTTAGAGAAAAACTTGGTAATCCTTTCGATGGAGTACTTACTACAAGACACCTTCCATTTTTACTTCTATTAAACATAAGGAAACATGATTTTATTCCTTTAAGAAATAATGCACAACTGTGTTTGAAGAAAAAGTTCTGCATGAGAAAGAGCAAACCTCACCCCCTGAACAGGGCAATAGTTAACCTACATGAAGAGAGGAAGGCAAAATTGATGTGCTAAGATTTTGTATTACAACCCAGATAATCTGTCTCTATATTATTGTCTATTGGAATACTGTACTGTGTTTTAAAAGGCACGCGAAGATAATCAGAATTCCTAACATCCAGAAAAGAGATAACACTAAATGCTGGTGACGATGTGTGGCAACAGGAACTCTCGTCCCTTGTGGTGGGAATACAAAATGGTACAGCCACTTTGGAAGGCAGTTTGGCAGTTTCTGCCATAACTAAATATACTCTCACCATGTAATTGAGCAATCATACTCCTTTGTATTTATCCAAAAGAGCTAAAAAAGATGTCTACACAGAAACTTGCACATAAATGTTTACAGCAGCTCTATTCATAATTGCCAAAACTTGAAAAGAACCAAGATGTCCTTCAGTAGGTTAGTGGGGAAACAAACTGTAGTACATCCAAACAAAATGTTATCCAGTGCTAAAAAGGAATGGGCTATCAAGCCATGGAAAGACATGAAAGAAACTTAGTAGCATATTACTAAGTGTGCAAAACCAGTCTGAAAAGGCTACACACTGCACGATTCCACTTAAATGACACTTCAAAAAAGGCAGCACTCTGGTATAAAAAGATCACTAGTTGCTGAGGGTCAGGGTGGAGGGATGAACGAACAAGTGGAGCACAGAGGATTTGAAGGGCTGTTAAACTACCCTGCACTATCGACACGAGTGGAAACGTGGCATTTCTCCAAACCCATAGAATGTACAGCTTCAAAAGTGAATCCTAATGTAAATTATGGATTTGGGGTGATGACAATGCATCACCCCAGATTCACTGATCTGGATAAATGTACCATTCTACTGCAGGATCTTGACAAAGGTGGAGGCTGTGCATGTGTAGGGCACTTAACACTTCTACAGTAACCATCCAGGGAGTATCCACAAACAGATACTAGGAGCTCTGTGGTGGGGTGGGGTGGGGTGTGTGGATTTTCTGTTGTATAAAAAATTTTGCTGTTGTGTTGCAGTTGTTTTTGGTACATTTACACACAGTAGTATTTCACAAGCATTGTATTTTACTTCTATCACTGGAAGATCTTCTGAGATGATCTCTTCAGGTTAGCAAGTCCCATCTTCGGTGGGTATAATTAGACTATTTTATCCCATAATGTTCCAAGGAAACTTCACTCTCCACCATCTACAATCACTCTCAGTTTTTTAGCAAACTGGGTGATAATGCCATCTTTCAAAGAAGGCTGGCTCATGAATCTCATCCTGAATGCTACTATTACAGATCACTTACCCTAATCTCCCATGTCATTGTTTAAAAATAACAATGTATTGTGAAATACTGGTGAAAATTCCTATCAACAGCTATTTGTTGCAGGAAAAGTAAATTAGCAAAGTTGAGTTCAATTCTGAATGACTGTGTTCACAGAGGAGAGAACAAAAGAATATGGTCCAAGAGAGACAGGCAAGATTCAGACTAAACTTGAAAAATGTCTGCAAATACAAGGACGATTTAAAAAGAAAAAAAATCTCTTCTTAAAAGGCTTCTTTTAGATAGTTTATTTTAATATTCTTATAAGTAGAAGAACAAAGTAGACTATGTTCTCCAACAGTCTGAGTTAATAGTTCTTAACCTGTTTGGAGTTGTACATCTTTGTGAGGATTGATAAAAATCCTTGGTGTTACATGAAGCAACATTTGCATTTGACCTATAATGTGCATTGTGTTTTTCAATACTAACTCCAGGCTATTTAGAAGATAAAAAATTATTTCAAAGGGCAAGAGTTTCTTTCATAAGCTACTTAGTCTTTTGCTACAGAAGTTTCTCATTGCCGACTGACTTTGTTTATCTGGAATTTCCAGTTTATCTCAGAACCTGTCTTTGTATTTTGTTATTCAACGAATACACCATTATTGGAGCTGAAACATAAGATGCACAGTCTTATACTTCTAGGAACATGTTTATAATAAAAAGGCCCCGTTACCAAGGCTTCCAAGGATTAGATATGGAAATAATAATAGCAACCTTTGACTAAGTGGTTTGCAATGTGTCAGGTACAGTACAAAGCACCATCTCATTGAATTTTCCAACAATCTATGAGACAGGTATTAATAACATTTTATTGACAAATAAACTGAAGCTTAGAAAAATTAAATAATTTGCCTACTAATTGAAAAACTCCTGAATGTCTGTTACTAGAGAAGGAGTTACAAGTGAAGCAAAACATGGACTCAGTGAACTTTTAAAACTAGAAGTATTTTTAAATTAATTCCATTTTATATATCTATATTTGAAATTATGAAATGTAGTTTCTAGCCTTATTATATCCCAAACTAATGGTGTAAAGAGGTTGATTTTTTTCCTAAACACTATGAGTGTTCGTTTAAGAAAGGAAATATTCCTTCACAGGCTCTTTTGATCATGGAAATCAAACAAGCAGACATTCCTCGGGCATTTGAACATGAGAAAAAGAAAAATTTCAGAGTTAATATAAGACAATTTTTATGAACCAAAAACTCATCTTTCTGGACTGTACAAATAGCAGATGATCTATATAGCTCAATGGTGACATTAAATGCATTTTAAATAGATGTGATATCGCTGCTTCTTTATAGCTGTGAACACTGTGTACTTTCAAAATAATAAACTTTTTAAAGAGAAAAAGAACAGAAGAGAGCAAAATATGCTTGGAGAGGTTTTTTTGTTTTTGTTTTTGTTTTTTTTTTGCTTACTTTGAAATAGTTTTCTTTAAAAACATCTTTATATTCTTTCCTATTATTTGTTTATATTTAGATAACATCATCTTTCTTTTAATATTTATTATGAATACTCTTAATTTTGTCATGGAGGACAAAGCCTGTAGAGTATTAATATTTTTAAATATTTTTCTCCTTTTATAGATTTTTTTTGTTAAACTAAAGCATAAACATCTTAGATCTCTGTGAAACAATGCTGCAATCAATTCTATATTTCCACCTAAAAAGGTAGAAAAAGCAGAGTTATTTTTAGATCTCAAGGTACTGTCTGCATCACAGCAACTATTTCCTTTCCTATCCCACCGCCTCACACTTCCCTCCCCTCCAGATCTTCCAGGGGCATTCAAAATTCATTAATTTCCTCCTTTCCCCATCTCTTTGAACTTTGCATTCATCCTACTACTTTTCAAACATTTATTCTGAGAGCCAGGTGCTAGAGATACAAAGACAAAATCATATTTCTATTTTCAAAGTACTTAAAGTCTAAAGGAGAAGACGTGTTTGGAAATGATTGCCTCTGGCAGAGGGCAAGGCCCTTGACCCAGCCTGAGTAGTTCAGCTGGTCCTGTTAAACAAGACAAAGGTAATGTGTATGACCCAAGTGCAGGCACATGTTAGGGACGTGGTCAAAGCTGAGAGGAGAAGCATGCAAAGGACGAGCTCCCACACATGCCATATTCTAGAACATGATCAGGAATTCAAACTTCATCTTGAATCACATTAATACGGCATAAAAATTGAAGAAGCATGGGTGGGAGAGGGCGTGATAATATGTGCATTTTAGAAATATCCCACTGGCAGCAATGTGGAAGCAGAGTGGATGAGATTCACATAAAAGATGGCAGTATTAGTGGGGTCACTGAGAAGTCCTGAGCACCTGCAGGACAAATGTGACAGGGACATGTACAAAAGAGATGAATTGAGGCAGAATTTATAGACTCATGTGAGGAGTGAGTGAGAGGAAGATAACTCTCATGTTTATGGTGTGAATGACCAGGCAGATGGTGGTAGCTGTAATTATGATTGGAGATTGATTTGTTTTCTTGATGTGTGGTGTTGGTGGTGCCATTGAGACATTGGAGTACAGCTGTGGGAAACCCAATTAGGGATGAATCTAGGGCTCAGGACAAAAGTTGAGGCTGTGGATAGTATAACAATTTAAGAGTTGTAAGTGGCACATAAGTGGTTAAACCCCCATGTACGAGTGACGTCAGTAGCTTCATTAAACAGGAAAACAAAGAAGAGCCTGGAGGGGCCCTCAAGGAAAGCACAGCCTTCCCAAAGCCAAGTCAGGGACGTCTGAGTCATAGGGTACCTTTGTCTGAACTAGAAAACACCTTTACTGCCACGTGTATCAGGCAGAAAGTTATTATAATGAATTGGCAGTGAATTAATAAATTCTACAATGTGAATGGCACACCCTGGTGCTTAGAGGTACACAGCTCCCTAACCATGCCAGATACCAGTGGTGAGATGCTAGCTGGGAAGGAGAAAAAAGCAACCTCCGGGCAGGGAAGAAGAAACTAAGTCATGGCATAGAATGCATGGAATAGACTTCACAACAGAAAGAGTAATCAGGACTGCCAACCGTGACTCAGAAGGAAAATAAGCATGATCTGCAAGTATTCAATGAGCAGTCTCTTCTCAAGTCCAGAATGCTCTCTCTCTCTCCTGCCTTTTGCAGATGTTTAGACCCCTGACCTGTTTCCATTCTCTCTACCATCTGGATGCCTGATAATTTCCTTCCTTCCCTTTCTCTCTTGATTATGGGTTTTCTCTCCTCCTGATTTAAATGTGGATACATTTTATTAATATTCTTCCTCCTTCCCCTGACTGTTCTCAGGTGCTGCTGTCATTTCCACCCTACCAGCACATCTAACATTGCAATCTTCCTTTTAGGGCTTCACGAAACACATCTGTTTCAACCACAATCCTCTGGACACTTTTGCTTTTACATTTACATTTGAATACAGACATCTTCTGAACAAGCAATAAAAGGGAGTTGGAGCTCTCCTTCATACACACATCATCATTTTTTTTTTTTTTTATTAAATCATAGCTGTGTACATTGATATGATCATGGGGCATCATACACTAGTTTCACAGACCGGTTGACACATTTACATCACACTGGTTAATATAGCCTTCCTGGCAATTTCCCAGTTACTGTGTTAAGACATTTACATTCCACATTTACTAAGTTTCACATATACCCTTGTAAGATGCGCCGCAAGTGTATTCTCATCAATCCCTCTCCCTCCACCCATCTCCCTCCTCCCTCCTCCCTCCCCCCCATTTCTCCCTTCCCCTTATTCCTAGGTTGCAATTGGGTTATAGCTTTCATGTGAAAGCCCTAAATTAGTTTCATAATAGGGGTGAGTACATTGGATACTTTTTCTTCCATTCTTGAGATACTTTACTAAGAAGAATATGTTCCAGCTCCATCCATGTAAACATAAAGGAGGTAAAGTCTCCATCTTTCTTTAAGGTTGCATAATATTCCATGGTGTACATATACCACAAATTATTAATC
>CAUYPK010066983.1:0-16467 GCA_963574355.1 Loris lydekkerianus | reverse complement strand
GTTCCTACGGTCCCTCAAGAGTAAAAACCTGTTGCTCTCCCTTTTTAGAAAAGTGATTAGTGTGTTTTGGTACACTGCTTAGGAGATGAAGACCAAGTGAGAGTTAGCCTTCCTCAGCCAGTTGGGTAGATGTATGGCTTGTCTAAGCTGCACAGCTCCGTTTGAAAAATCTGCAATTGGCTTTGCTTTATGCTACTCAATCAATAAATGTAGAAGTAAAAGGTCTTTGAAAAATTGAAGGAAATATGCACTTGAATAAGATATGTTCTGAAAAACAAATTTCTAAAACTCATTGTATTGATAAGAAAATAATGAAAATAGGCAAATACCAATGAATGGCATCTATAGAGATGGGCATGTTGATGTTGTCTAATTTAGAAAGTTGACATTACAAATGTTATCTCTCTATCAGGAACATGAATATCGCCTGGAAACTTTTAGATATTTAGAATCACTGGCCCAAATCTAGATGATCTCAGCCAGAATTTTCATTCGAAGAAGACTAACAAGTTATCCTGTGCATGCTAAGACTTGAAGAATATTGCTCTAACATAGCTCTCATCACTATTATAAAGACTAATTTCTAAAATCCTTAAGAGTAAGTACTGTTATAATAGTTAAGGTACTTAATATGCGTAAGTATTGAAATCAAATATTTTCAAAATACAGTGCCTTAGAGTAGATAGAAGTTTCTTTCTCACATGATAATCCTCACATGGGTGCTCCAGGAGTGACAGAGCTCTTTCTAGTATCTCTAACTTGGAATTCAGGAGAGAAGAGATAATGACTGGAACTACATTGGTATTAGGAAAGACTGTCATAAAGTGGTCAGAATCTGTATACATTTTGAGGGAATCAAAGACAGCACCCTTTGAGGAACTGGAGATAAAATGTAAGAAAATAATAAAAGCCAAAAATGACTGGAAAACTGAAAGATGAAGAGCGATAAAAAAGACTCATCACATTTGAAGATAGCCAAGGAAGTGAGGTATCACAGAGAACAAGTGAAAAAACATGACTTGAGTAGGGAAGACTGGCTAATTGCTACAATAATTCCATATAGAAGGGAGATTTTAAAGGTATTCATTAAACTTCCACTCCCAGTAATGGTGGACTAGATGATTTGTTCAAATTCTCTTGCCAAGGACATAAAAGAGAGCTAGATTTGTGTGTGTGTGTGTGTGTGTGTGTGTGTTAAAAATCCATTTTATCATCAGAAACCAAGCAAGAGAAGAAAGACACATCTAACTAGTATCAGAAGAGGAAAAACTTAGAGAAACTATGGTACTTGAGATTCTTTTCCTTTAAGTTGTCAATTAATCTGGATGGTGAAATGGGATGGAGGACAACATGAGTATCTCTTGGACAAAATTCCTGTTTTAAGACAAAGATGGCTGGTGCCCAAGGTCTACTAAGGCAGTAAAGGTTCATGATGCTTGCCTGCATTGGGCTTGTGAAAGTCAGGATCCTAGTACTATCCTCCTACTAAAATAATACGTTCAAGGTTATACAGGGTAGACATAGCAAATGCAGACTAAAAATATAAAAAAAGAAAAAGGTGAAAAATGTAGCATAGGTTGAACTGGTAGCACACAGGTCAGTGATAGGGAGTAATCTGTTGCCTTATTGCCAGTGACCCCATGCATCTAACAGAATCAGATAAGTGTTTTCAGAAACTAAATGACATAATTTTAGACTTCAAATGCTTTATACAGATAATATTCTCAAATAATGTACATCAAACAATAAAGATAATTTGAAATATGTGAATAACAATATGAATAAAATTGAAAAATAGATATGCATTAATTTATAGAAATAATAGATACTAAATTTATCAAATACAAGCAAGATTATAAATATATATATAGAGAGAGAGGACTATACAAGGTAGAAAATGAAAATCAAAATTATAAAAAAGTAATAGAGAATACAATAAGCAAAATTAATAACTAAATTGATAGAATAAAAGCAATGAATGATAATTAATAAGCACATTAAAGCATTTAAAGTTATTTTAAATCCATGCTCAAAGGAAAATTTATGGTCCTAAATATATATATATATATATATATATATATATTTTTTTTTTTAAGAAAGGCTAAAGAGAAAAATCAGGAGACAGAAGATAATATATTAAAAAGTATGAAAATAAAGCATGAAGATAAATGTGGAAAATACAGTGAATATATTCAACATGTAAAAGGGGAATCTTAACTAGAGAATGAAATAGTATTGAGACAGAAGCAATATTTGAATAAATAGTGCCTGAGAATTTCCCCAAACTTAGGAACTATATGACATGAGAAATTTAAATGTATTTGTGAACCTTAAGGGAATATTGAAAGGAAACTTAGCCAAGGCATATAAAGTAAAATTATTTAAACCTAAAGATGAAGAAAAAAAATCTTCAAAGCAATACCTTCTGCAAATCCATATGGCAAAGGTGGACAGTCCAAGATAGAAATGACCAAGAGTGTTGGATGAAAATGTTCTACAGAACATTCCCTCATTGTAATAAACATGAAAAACTTTACAACCCTTACTGGTAACCAGAAAAATTCAAAGTATAAAACCAGAGTGAGAAACTATTTTGTATGCACCAGATTGACTAACATATACAAGATGGATTAAAAAAAAAATCTGTGAGAAAGAAAGTGGAACAGCAGGGACCCTCACACACCAATAACAAGAATGTAACTTGTACAGCTCTACAAACCAGTCTAGCATCATCTACCTCATTAGGCTCCAGAGCTTTGTGGCTCCTGAGACATTTTCATAAGGTCTGTAGGGTGAAGAATACTTCACAATGCCAAGACCCAATTTTCTTTTTTATACTCTCCTCATCTCACATGCGTAGTGGAGTTTCCCATGGCTACATGATTGGTGACATACCAGTAGACTGAATACAAAAGCAGATATAAGAATCTCTCTCTCTTTTTAAGACACCAGAGCAAGATATTATGGGATTTAAAAACATGTAAAACAATGTAAACAATAACAAATAAAATATCCATGGCAATATCACAGTGTCAGTATCAAATACAATAGATTTAGTGCACATAAACTAAACTTCTTTGCTTCTTCAGTAACTTTTAAGAATTATGATATAAAGGAACTCTGAGATAGGAAATTTGATTACTGGGTTACTATAAAAATTGAACCCCCTACTTAAGTGCAAAGTGCACAAGTCCACCTAGAGACCCTTTTTGTAGTAGCCAAAATATGTATATACTATGTATGCAATTGCATCAAGAGGTGAATGAATGACTGAATAGTAGCATATTCATAAAGTAAAGTACTATGAACATAAGCAGACTGTAGATTCAGGCAACACAGAAGATTCACACAAAAAATACTAAGTCTAAAACTCAGGCTTAAATACTCTATGATTGTATTTGTGTAAAAAAAATAAAATCAGTCCCAATTCAGTGACTGTGTTTAGAAATTCAAATTTATGTTTTTAAAAAACTACAAAGAAAAGTGAGGAAAGAATCACTATAAAAAAAAAAAAAGCAGTAGCATTTTTTGTGGGATAGACATTGGAAAGAAACACAAATAGGACTTGGAGGTGTTTTAATGTTCCATTTATCGACCTGACCTGGGTAGTTTGTACAGTTTTTTTTGTTGTTGTTTGTTTTTTTTGTAATAAATCTCCAAAATATACATTTCTGTACAGGTAAATTATTATTAGAGAGTTCATCCCAATTTAAAATGGCAACATTGGCAGTTAAGTAATCATAAATTTAAAAAGGAACAAAAAGTAGTATGTTATACTACCACACCAAAACAACTTCACTAGTGCTTTAAGACTTATCAAAACATTAGACATTTGAAGTATAGTCCTGCACTACATAATGAAGTTTCAGTCAAAGGAAGGTCACATATACCCTGGTGATTCAGTAAGACTATGATGGAGCTGAAAAATTCCTATTACTTAGTAACATCATACCATATTAGAACAAGACACTACCTTTTCAATGTTTAGGTACACACATATTTACCATTGTTTTACAATCCTCTATAGTATTCACTACAGTAACATTCTGTATAGGTCTATAGCTCAGAACAATAGGCTATATCATACAGCAAAGGTGTGTAATAGGCTGTCAGGTAAATTTGTGTAAGTAGGCTTTGTGATGTTCGCACAATGATGAAATCGTCTAATGACACATTTGTCAAAACATACCCACTGTTAAGTGATGTATAACTGTATATGCTGTAACATGTCACAATAACAGAAAAGCAGTGTTTAAGGTCAGTGACAATAACAGAAAGAAGTGGCAGATGCTAGAAGGGTTTTTCACTCTTTAGCTGGGATCTAAGAAAAAACTTTCTAAACACAAGACTATAATATTTGTATAAAAATATAAATTTTAAAATTTGAGCAAATATTCATATTTGTTAAGGACACTTTTTTTTTTTTTTTTCAGAAAAAATCCCTGAAGCCAATGAGTAAATCAGAATTGGGAGTTCAGTCACAAAAAATTATAACATTCATGAATGAAATATGTTAATATTCTGACAATGTAATGATGCTTACATATAAATCTAAGATGTCAAAAATATAGTACACCAGAATATTCCAAAATGTACAAATATGTGATATTTAATTAGATGTTAAAAAAACAAAGAGTTGCTCTGATTCTTTAGCTTTCTTCTTAATAAAGCCATTGTTGTTATATATAATCTTTTTGCTTCTCTAGGTAAGCTTTAATAAGATTATAATGTCATACAAATCAATTTCTGCAGGTTTTTAATGTTCTATGTGCACTTTTTCCCTTTTCACAAAAAATAATAAGTCAAGAGCATCAGAATTAAAGACATTATGAAGGTAGCATAACATCTGTAAGGCAAGGGTGGTTTCTGGGTTATTAAAGTAACATTTAGTTTTAAAACTGGCAATAATTCAAATGATGAAATGCCACCATTAAACACAATGGATATTCCAATTCAGTATTAATTTAATTTATCCAGAATAATGACTGATGCATATCATCTGAACCCCAAAATCTTTAAAAAAGAATACATATCAAATTATTTTAAACAGGTTGTCTTATACTGTAACTCTCTCCATTAATTGTTAAGAAGGAACATGTCATTATTTTAACACATAAATAAAACTTATCCCCATTGTGTTCTTCACAAACATATTTGCTCTCCCAAAGCCTCTCTTTTTACTTATTAAAAAAGAAGAAAACTATTTTCTTTACCAGTTTAAGTCACCAATCTTAATAAATTCCATTTGTAGTTGTCTGGTCCATGTTAACCACTTAAATCTTATCTTTGAGAGTCTCTATCAGCAAATATTCCAACAATTCTTAAAGATGATCAATTTTATCACTACATATTATCATAACAATTTAAAAGTTGATAGACAATTAGAATTATTACATTAAACCTAATTTTTTTATAGGCCCCTGAACTTAAACTAAAATATTGGTCATAAGTCATATAGTTAAGTAGCAGTATTTCATTAGAAAAAATATATCTGGATTAACTTAAGTTTATACCTTGTCTATCTGGAGCCAAATAAGGTAATACCAGTTACTTGAGTCTTACTATTTAAAAAATGTCTGGGTAACTGTAGGTCCAATGTTATGATGACAATTGAATCTGGAAGAGAGTTTGTAATCCATTATTTACAAGTAAACTACTATTATTGATTAGAAAGGCATTGTTTATTTAAATAAAATTATTCAAAAACTCAATCAAAATAAGCACTAATCATTTTAAATAAAATACATATGCAAAAGTTTTATGACAGGATTAATTTTATGTACTGACTGAAATTAATTTTATGTACTAAGGAAAAAGCCGCTGACTTCAGGAGCTTACATTTTAATTAAGGAATCAAGTACTTTTGCAAGAAACATAACAAAAGTCAATGATATGAATGAATCTCACCTAAATAAATTAAACAAATAGGAAGTATAAATAGGAAGGCCATTTATACTTCTCTAACCACATTTATAACACATCCTGATGTGAAGACACTGATGCTTTTTATTTTTTCTTGTTTTATATGCTTACACAGAATAAATGTCACCTTACCCAGATAATCAAGTTAGGTTGAAATAAAGGAATTATTCTTATTTTATTTTATTTTTTCTCTTAAAAAATAAATTAAATTTTATATTAAGCACCTCTTCTGCTGGCTTCTTAAAGGCCTTGTCAACTCTAAATACCCTCATTATCTATGTCTTATTAAACAGGGTCCTATTAATCAGAGAAAATAAAAAGATTTAATAGAAAGTGGAAGAAGTACTACATTATTGCTTAGCATAAAAATCCTTCATTCTTAACAGAAAGTGGTCAATGTAATTTAGAGACTATCAGGTCACGAATTCAATTAACTAGTGAAAATTAATTTCTTAGAATGAGGTTTTAAAAACAAATGTCTCTTTATATTATAGTACACAATAAAATAGTAACTCAGCTTTATCCCCACAAACACAATAAGAAGTTTATACCAGCACCCATTTTGTTAGGCTATACATGTTTTAATGAAACATTAATAGAGTATTCACTGGCCAGAAATTAATAGTTTCAAACTTGACTTTTAATTGTCAGAACTTGTTACTAATCATTGGCCTAATTTTCAAATTCCGATTAGGAGTAGTATATGTAAATTCATTGTTTCAAAAGAAAATTTATAAAAAATATGTCTAAGGGTATAGAGGAATATTAATATTCTCTTTTTAAAATGTAAATAAGATGCAATTAGTAACATGATTTTTGCTATGATTTAAACCTATTATACATGTTTTACTGTTAGCTGGAATGTAGTAGTGAGGAATTACTAAGTGTTGCTCTGTTAGTTCTAATACATAGAATACCAATATAAAGGGCTTACTTAACCTATAGAAGACTATGAATACTAGTGTGTGATGCATATGGGACACAGAAGTGAGGACACATGAACATTACAATCACACACACACACACACACACACACACACACGATGCTTATTTTCCAATCTTTGAATATCAAAGGTCACCAAACCCACACAAATTCCAGCAGCACAAGAAATAAAATGACTAGCTCAACCAGTAGAGTGTTTCCTTGAAACGCACTGTTACATTTCTGAACTTGAGAATTTTTTTAAAATCATCAGTTAACTCTCCTAAGGCACTAGTTCCCAAGTGTTTTAGGTTTTTGCACAAAACTAGTAATTCACAAGCACATTTTTCCAAGGGCTCAGCTAGTGAGATTGTATGTAAGAACTTTCTCCAAACTGCATGCTGTGGAACACTAGTTATGTTTGCTATTGCTTGTATCTTTCTGTGGGATTCCAAGTTATGTAGCTTATTTAATAAAAAATAAATTGTTGAAAAATTGTTAAGGTACGTATCTGTTTTATAAGAGGGAAATAGCATTCTACAGGGAAGATACTGTGACCTAAAAGCAACTCCACTATACCTGGATTTTTTTACCTCTTTTTTTCCTTTCTTGTCCCCTTCTTTTCTTCTTCTCCGTCACCCTCTTTGTCTTGTTTTCCTTATTTTTTCTTTCCTGACTGCAGCAAAATAACCCAATAAAAGAAACCAAAATAAAAGTAAATTATTCAGACTGGTCTGCTGGAATAACTTTTCAATTTATTTAAGGATAGTACAGCCTACTTACTGTAGAATCAGGCAGTGTAAAAATAATATTTGGAAAATAGAAATGAGTAAAATAATTGGTCCACCGTACAGTTTGACTTTCCCATTTCCCAAACATGCATTTGTTTTAAATAGATATATCTTTTACTAGAGTGAATTCAGACAGGGAAGTATGAGTGTTCAGGGTTAGTAGGAAAACATAATAACATATTAACAATAACCAGGAAAAATTTATTAGTTATCTATTGCTCATAGCAAACCATATCAAAACAAAAAGTGACTCACAACAGCATCATTATTTCCCCACAGATATTGTATATCAAGAATTCAGGAAGAAATTAGCTGGGTGGTTCCAGCTAACATTTCTCTCTTAGATTGTAATCAAGGTGTTAGCTAGGATGGCAATCATCTCATGACTCAATCAAAAGAGAATCCATTTTCAAACTCATTTACTTCCAGACCTCAAGATTTCTGTTTGATGGTTGGTGACATTACTTCCTTGTCACATCAGACTCTCCACTAGGCTGCTCATGGGAGGACAGCTTGCTTTGCTCAGAGCTAGTGATTTGAGATAGAGAGATACTCAACTTCCTTGGATGAAATCACCTTGGTAATTTGTAACCTAATTTGTAAAACTATATGCTACTCATCTGCAGAACTGTGTTTATGTTAAGCTAATAGGTCCACACTCAATACCAGAACGATGGGATCAGTGAGAACCATTTTAGAAGCTACCTACTATAAAACAAAAAGAAATACAGAAATAGTTATAATTTATTATAATTTTATAATTGTATTATACAGGGTTCTCCAAAGAAACAGAATGAGAGAGAGAGAGAGAATGAATGACTTAATATGATGGATGGAAGGTAATGTCACCAACCATCAACCACATTAGCGTATGTGATTATGGAAGTGGAGAAGTCTCATAATCTACTGTCTTCAAGCTGGGCTCCAGGAGGTTCAGCAATGTAGTGCTAATCAAGTCCCAAAGCCTAAAACTCATGACACCCAGTAGGTTAAAGTCCAAGTTGGAGTCTAAAAGTCTGAGAATCAGAGTACTGAACAAATGACAGGAAAAGAAAGATAAGTGTTCCAGCTAAAGAAGGGAGAGCCTTCCTCTGTTTTTTGTTCTATTTTGGCCATTAATATATTGGATAAGCCCCACCTTTATTAAAGAGGGTGATCTTCTTTACCAACTCTACTGATTAAAATACTAATCTTTTCCTGAAATATCCTCATAGATAGATAAAAGTAATGTTTTACCAGCTATCTGGGCATCCCTAAACCCAGTCAAGTGGCAGCTAAAATTAATCATCACACCTATGTTCCAGAAACTGTACAGGTGATTTATGTGCATTAACCCATTTAATATTCTCAGTCATCTAACAGTAGTGGTCATTTAGCTCCAGTTTATAGAAGAGAAAAAAATATATAAATACTGAACAAAACATATAAAATAGTAACAAAAGCAATAGCCAATGCAGGTGGAATTTCACAAGCTACACATTAAGTATGGGTTTTTATGGTGAAAGTGATCCAAATCCTCTCATAGGAAAATAGGTCCAAATAGAAGAGGAAAATGTATTTTTATGTGTAGGAGAAATAGGTCAGGTTTCAGGACTGCAAGAGTGACTATAACTTGGGAGACAAAACGAAGACACTACAAAGAATGAACTCTGACATCTAGGTAAAAAACTCTATGTAAGTTACTGGCTAATTTCTGAAGTATGCCAGTCTGCAAAATCTAGACTATAAGAAAATCCAGAGGAAAATGAAAGGAAATACCATCTTCTAGAGCATCTATAGTTTTTCATGTTCAAAAATAAACAAAATGAATTAAAACCACTAGAAAAGAAGGCATTAGAAACAAATCCACAGGAAATTTATATTTTCAATCTAGCAATAGGAATTTTTAAGTGATTATTATCTCTATGTATAAACATATAAAACGTAGATTAATTCATAGAATATATAAGATGTAGAATGTAAAATATTAATGTTATTAACATGATGGTAAATTGAAGAAAAAACTTATAGCAATAAAAGCCTATATCAAAAAAGTAGAAATGCTACAAGCAAACAACCAAAAAATACACTTCAAGGAACTAGAAAAGTAAGAACAAACCAAACTCAAAATTAGTAGAAGTAAGGAAATTATAAAATCAGAGTACAAATAAAATTGAGACCCAAAATCATACAAATGATCAAAGAAACAAAAGTTTTGTTTTGAAAAAGATAAACAAAATCAACAAACTATTATCCATACTAACTTAAAAAATCCAAATAAATAAAACCAGGAAACAAAAGGACACATTACAACTAATATTGCCGAAATAAAAAGGATCATTACAGACTATTATGAACATCTGTACACCAAGAAATTGTAAAAACTTAAGAAAATGGATGAAGCTTTGGATACAGGTAATCTGCAAAGACTGACCCCCCAACTCCCCCAAAATTACACTCACACACCCCCACACACAAACCTGAATAAACCAATAACAAGTAATGAGCTCAAATCAGTGATAAAATTTCTCCCAACAAAGAAAAGCCCAGGACTAGATTGGTGTACTACTGAACTCCGTCAAACTATTAATAAAGAATTATTCCAAAAACTGAAAGGAAGGAGGTTTTCCAAACCAATTTTACAAGACCAGCATCACCCTCATACAAAAATCAGACTATGACATAAAAGAAATTGAAAATTACAGCTCAATATTCCTGATAAACATAGATGCAAAACCCAGTGGTGGAGATGCTGTTTCCAATGGTAGGTATCGTTTTAGTCCTTGAGGAGTCTATACGCTATTTTCCATTGAGGTTGTACTAATTTACATTTCCCACACTGGAAAAGTGTTCCCTTTTCACCACATCCACACCAACATCTACTGGTTTTTGACTAATAATGAGCATTTGGACAGGGGTAAGTTCATATCTTACTGTAGTTTTAATCGGCATTTCCCTGACAATTAGTGTTGTCAAGGAATTTTTTCTTTTCTTTTCTCTTTTTTTTTTTTTTTGCCATTTGTATATCTTCTTTTGAATAAGGTCTGTGTATATCTTTTGCCAACTTTTTAGTGGAGATAGTTTTCTTACTTATTTGCTTGAGTTTCTTGTAAATTCTGTCCTTCGTCCCATATATAGTTTGAAAATAACATCACCTTTTCTGTTGGTCACCTATTTACTCCATTGATTATTTCCTTCGCTATATAATCCTCAACAAAATACTAACAAATCAAATCTAATAATACATTAAAAATATTATACACAATGGTGAACTGAGATTTATCCCATGAATGCCAAGATGGGTCATACATACAAATCAATAAATGTCATACAACTCATCAACAGAGTAAAGGACAAATTTATATGTTCTTCTTCATAGAGAAAGAAAAAGTGCTTGATAAAATTCAATAGCTTTCATGATAAAACCTCTCCACAGGCTCGGCACCCATATGTTAGTGAGTAGGGTGCCGGCCAGGCAACAATGACAACTGCAATAAAAAAAAAAAAAAAATGCCAGGAATTGTGGCAGGTGCCTATAGTCTCAGCTACTTGGGAGGATGAGGCAAGAGAATCGCTCAAGCTCAAGAGTTTGAGGTTACTGTGAGCTGTGATGCCACAGCATGCTACCAAGAGTGACATAGTGAGAAAAAAAGAAAGAAAGAAAGAAAAAAGAAAAAGACCTCTCCACAAGTTATGTAGAGAAGGAAAATGCCAAATACCTTGGTATTATAAATTCCATGTATGTAGTATGATAAACCCACAGTTAACATCTTTCCAAATGAAGAGCTTAAAGCTTCAATAACAAATGGTAAAAAAGCCCTGAAAAATTGGAGAAAATACTTTTAAATTATTCATCTGGAAAGGGATTAAATCTAAAATGTACAAGAAACTCAAACAACTCAAGAGATAAAAAAAAAAAGTCTGATTTTAAAAATGGATAAATTAGCTGAAAGGACATCTCTCAAAAGAAAAATATCAAAATGGCCAACAAGTATATGAAAAAAATTCTCAACATTACTAATTATCATGGAAACACTAATCAAAACCACAATGAGATAGTATCTCATCCTAGTTATAATGGATATTATCAAAAAAATAACATGTTGACAAGGACATTGTAGAGAAAGTGTTATACACTGTTCGTGGGAATGTTAATTAGTACAGCAAGTGTGGAAGTTTTTCAAAATCTAATATTAAAACTACCATATTATCTAGCAATTCCACTACTGGATATTTTTCCAAAGGAAGGGAAATCAGTATATTGAAGACATAGCTGCATTCTTATGTTGATTACAGCAGCATTCACAACAGCCAAGATACGAAATCAGTATAAAACATTACCTGTACTCCTGTGTTTATTGCAGCACATTTACAAGAGTTAAGATTAGGAATCAACTCAAGTATTCATCAGCAAATGAAGGGAAAAAGAAAATAATATTCTACACACAATGGAATACTATTCAGCTATAAAAAGAACAAACTCTTGTCATTTTAGGTAACAAACATGAACCTGGAGGATCTCATGTTGGGTGAAATAAGCCAAATACAGAATGCTAAATACAGCTTGGTACCACTCACATGTGGCAGCAAATAAAGTTGATCACAAAAAAGTAAGTACAATAGTGGTTACTAAGGGCTGGGAAAGTTAAAAGGAGAGGGGTGATAGGAACAGGTTGATTAATGGTCACCAATTACAGTCAGATAGGAGAAATGAGTCCTAGTATTCTATAGAATTATATGGTGACTAAAGTTAAGAACAGTTTCCTGCATATTAATATTTTCAAGTAGTTAGAAGAGTGAATTTTAAATCTTCCAACACAAAGAAATAACACGTCTTGCATGATGAATTCACTAATTAGCCTGATTTGATCATTATACTTTGTACAGAAAAATGTAAAAAATGGAAAATATTACTTTATAGACCAGACACACAGAAAAATAAATAAATAAAAAATAAATAAAAACCTCTGGACTGAAAGGCTTCTGGTCTTTACACAGTTTATATGTCTGAAGTGCTAACGGAATTGCTGGAAAGCAGAAGAAATCTTGAACTTAGTTGGAAGAAAGGGTGCAAAGAAACTGAAAAGGAAGAAATAAATATACTTTTGATCATTTGAAGTTATTGCTTAAAACATGTGCACCCCTGAATCTCAAGTCAACTCTACCATTCTTCTCCATTTATATTTTTGAGATAACTTCAGGTAAAATGTGTAATCATAAGCTTTAGCTGATTTTGGAAGATGCCATTAGTATCCAAAATATTGGTTTTTATGTAGTTCAGCTTGGAGAAAAATAACACAGTATTCTTGATACTCGTTATCATAAACATTGAAAAATAACCGCATAGTGAACCATCATGCTTCATGATAAATGCGAGAGAATTGTAGAAGAACAATCTAATTGCAAGAGAGGAAATCTATGTCACAAGGAACAAAGAAGGGTTCAGGTTCAGTTCTTTGTAAAACTGTACTTTATTGCACATTTTCATATATAACTATACCACAATTTTGAATGCCTTTAACATACTGGTAAAGATTATGGGCTCAGGGCAGAGACAGGATGGCTGACTGAAGCCACCTTTCCACAGAGGCTCCCATCCAGAAGGAGAGTTAAAGGACAGAAATTTAGCAAGTAACCTGGTGGATTAGAGCTGTACCAAGAGAGAAGGTTGAAGAACGCACATCAGCCCTGCTGAGGCGAGCTGCGACCACAAGGATAAAAACAAAGGAACAAAATCCATCACCAAGCTGACAGGAGTCCCCTCCCCCATTAGAATGGCTTGGAGTGCCCCACAACAAACAAGGAGAGTTCAAATGTCCTCCCACTACACTCCACAGGAGAGACCCTCTAAAAACTAAACCTACTTACCCTACTAGGGTGCCATGGCATTCTCCTGCCAGGCATAAAACCATATAAAACTGTATATATTCTCTACCTACAATTCTGAGCTCCCAGAACTCCCCTCCACTCTCACTCTGAGGTCAGGAGGGCGGTCCCCCAGAAGGCCTGATTCTTGGGTGATTTCTTGAGGGGTGTGGACAGGGCCTGGACTGCAGCTGGTCAGTGCTGATTCTGTGGCATGGGAGTGAAGAGAGGATGGTCAGTTGGAAGGGAACCACGCCAGAGCGGCAGTGCCCCAAGGCACAGAGCAACAGCCATTTTTGTCAACAATAGGGCTCACCCCCGGATATTCTGAAGTCACACCCTCTGTCTCCCTGGACAACCAGAGAAGGCTGGGCATCTTCTCAGGTGGCAACCAGCACAGAACAGATCTGGGCCTGAAACGCAGGCCCCAGGAGTAAAGGGTTTGCCTGAGGCAGTACCAGTGCAGGTGGAGCACGGGAACTAGAAAATGCATGCACAGAGCCGGGAAATTCCTAGGGAGGGGCTGACCCAGAGGACCACTTTAGTGAGCCTAAGATGTACTCAGCCCTCAGGGGATCATCAGCCTATAGACAAAGGAAGGCAGGAGGCTAGAACTGACAGCTAACCGGGCTGTGAATACAAACCTACAGGAGCAAAGACAGGTCCTGAGGTGCAGGTTCTGAGAACTCAAAACAGCTTCTCTTCTGCAGGGGAATTTAGCAGGGACAGAAACAAATTCCCACAAAGTTGTTCTGTTCTGTCAGTAACATTAATCAGGGGTGGGGCTGGAACTGAGTGAACACCCCCCAGCCTCCATCAAGCACCCGAGGTTCTCAGGCCTCACCTCCCCCTGCTGGATAGAGGCAGAGAGCAGGAGCCTGGCTGAGCAGATATAGATTTCCTTGTGATTCAGGCAGATGCAAACCCCTGGAGTATCTGCTCATTGGAGGCAACTGAGTCACAGGCCTGTGGGGCTATCAGTGACTGGTCGTGACAGAGGTGGAAAGTGGGGAAGGAGGCATCAACCTTCCCAGACTAATCTGATTGTTGGATGTGTCCTCCTGACTTCACAGAGCACTGGAACAAGTCATATTTGAGTTCTCAACAGACCCCTACAATCCAGTTGCCAGAGACCTTTTAAACTCTCCCACCTGAGATAGGTGCTGACGGAGACAATTGATTTGGACCTTTTGAACTGACCCAATCGCCCCAGGACTATCCAAGAGGTGCCCTGGGTGTGTGGTTTTAGGAAGGTTTGGTTTTCTTTTTCCAATTGTTGCCTGAGGGGAGCGGGGTGACTTAATTGCTGGCATTTCTCCACAGCTGAGACATCAACCCAGAGTAACTGTTTCAAGGATTGCATAGAGACCAGCTAAAAACAAGACAGAACCACTTAATCCCACCACACCAAACAGGTCCCCAGTTTCTCAGGCCATAGCACTGTATGGGTCCTCGACAAAGCTGCAGGGGAAAAGTCAAATGGTATAAAATAATTATGGGGAGGAATCAGCAGAAAAACTCTGATAACAGGAATAACAAGTATAGACCAACCACCCCAAGGAAAGATATGGCTGATGTAACTGAAGATCCCATTCATATACAGCTGGCTGAGATGTCAGAAATCGAATTCAGAATTTGGATTGCAAACAAGATTAATAGAATGGAGGAAAATTTGGAATTGAATTTTCGAGGAGCAATTCAAAAGTTGGAACTAGAAATTTGAGAAGAATTCAAAAGTTATCTCATGAATTTAATGAATTTAAAGACAAAACCAGCAAAGTATTTGATGCACTGAAGCAAGAATTTGCAGCCCTCAAAGATCTGAAAAATACAGTCAAATCCCTCAGTAACAGAGTGGAGCAAGCAGAAGAAAGGATTTCTGACATTAAAGACAAAACTTTTAAATGCTCCCAAACTCTCAAAGGGAAAGAGAAATGGAGAGCAAAAACAGATCATTCTCTCAGAGAGCTCTGGAATAATTCAAAGAAGGCTAATATCTGCCTCATTGGAATCCCTGAAAGTGAGGAAGTGGCCATGCAAGGCACAGAGGCCCTTCTCCATGAAATTATGAAAGAGAATTTTCCAGACATGCTAAGAGATTTTGAAATTCAGATAGCAGACAGTTTTAGAACCCCCGCATGACTCAATCCAAATAAGACATCGCCCAGGCATATCATAATTAATGTCACTAAAGTTAATGTGAAGGAGAAAATTCTGAAAGCAGCCAGACATAAGAAATCCATTACGTACAAAGGGAAGAATATTAGAATGACTGCAGATCTCTCTGCTGAAACTTTTCAAGCCAGAAGAGAGTGGCCATCAGCTTTTCATCTCATAAATAAAATAACTTTCAACCTTTTAATCTCATAAAAAAAATAACTTTCAACCCCAGATACTGTATCCAACTAAACTGAGTTTCATTTATGATGGAGAAATTAAACACTTGAATGAAATTTACATGTTGAAGAAATTTGCCATAACCAAACCAGCTCTTCAGGATATTCTCGGACCTATCCCCCATAATGAGCAGCCCAATCCTCTATCACAAAAGTAAACTCACTCAGAAACTTTTGATCAAACTCCAACTTTCATAGTGGTGAAAGGATTAAAAATGTCCGCTGGACTTTCGAAAAACTCAATACCGAAAATTTTACCTATATTCTCCTTTAATGTGAACAGCTTAAACTGTCCTCTAAAGAGGCACAGGTTAGCTGACTGGATACAAAAACTCAGGCCAGATATTTGCTGCATACAAGAGTCACATCATACCCTAAAAGATATAGACTCAGGGTGGAAGGATGGTCATCCATATTTCAGGCAAATGGTAATTAGAAAAAAGCAGGTGTTGCAATTCTATTTGCAGACACAATAAGCTTTAAACCAACAAAAGTAAGGAAGGATAAGAATGGTCACTTCATACTTGTTAAGGTTAATACTCAATATGATGAGATTTCATTATGAATATTTATGCACCCAACTAGAATGCAC
>CAUYPK010066982.1:0-11837 GCA_963574355.1 Loris lydekkerianus | reverse complement strand
GTGATTAGGTTGATCGAACACACGCAGCCACTTGGCAGTTTTCCACTGTTTTTGTCTTCCTCCTGAAGTCCCTTGCTGGCTCTCTGTGTCCTCAAGGGGATGATTGTAGGCAGGTCCCACCGGCCAGAGATGTCTGGAGTCTTGTCTCCCCAGATTCGCCAGGCCCAGTTACAGGGAAGCTATTACTCAGCCGCCATCTTTAATCCGAGTCCAATGACCTTTTTCTTTACTGTCACAAAGATTCAAATGTTTTGGTTACATGCTTGCTTTTGTTCATAGTTGGAGACAAGGTTACAACTGTGTCCATCCCTAGACCCTGTGCACTGGGCCCTTTCACTGAATCACCCACCTCCCCTTCCCACCTGCTTTGTTTCTGTTGAATTTTGCATGTTGAGCGTTCAGTTCCAGTTTGAGTGAGTGCGTGTGGTGTTCATTTTTCCATTCCTGCGATCCTGCATTGAGAGGTTGGTCTCATTTTGCAAACAGTTATTCCATGATTTAATCTACCACCATTGTGATTCTTGTGACTCACCAATTCACCCAAAGTTGGGTAAATAAGGATTTTACTTGTTTTATTAATCTTTTGAAAATGTGGCTATAGTGTACATTTATTTCTATGTTTCGTGTTAGAAGTGTTTTGGGTCTTTTTAGAAGCTCGAAGATATATTTGTGATCAGAAATGTGCTGTAGAGACTTAACTCTCGTTTCTATCAATTAGCCTGCAGTAAAACTGGTCATTGTAAGTCATTTAAAGCCAGTTTCCAAGAACTTATTGATGACATTAAGTACGGACCTACTCTGGTCCTTAGGTGATCAGTGGAATAAAATACAGGTGACTCTTGCTTTGTTTCCAGGTCCCTTTGTGGTGCGCGCGTTCCTTCGTTCTTCAACAAGTGAAGGTTTGTTACTAAAAATGGATCCATTTTTGCCTAAAGAAGTAAAAACCGAAGAAAGTAATAAAGAAGCTGCCTAAATGTGTGTTGAATTGTGAAATTATTTGTGAATTTTGTGAATTTCACAATTTTATTGTGAAGAAGCAACAGAGAAAATTATAAAACTACATAATTTCTATGTTTGGTTTCTTGTCTTATTATTTCTCAACTATCATACTTGAAAGTGAATTTCAACACTGAAAAATCTTACAACAATTTCAAGAATAAGAAAATAAAATTTTCCCTGTGTCTGAACACGCCTTTTCAATGCTATCACATTTTCTTCCTTAGAAACCGGAGTGTGCATGCTGGTTAATTATAGCAGCAATTTTCTTCCTTAGAAACCGAGTGTGCATGCTGGTTAATTATAGCAGCAATTTCTAGCTGGCTCACCTTCCCTCAGGAGCCATAACCACCAGAGGGCACTGTTGCATTCTCAGTTCCCGTGAGGCAGAGAACGGCAGAGTCGCGAGCTACATCACAAATAGGACTTTTCTTTAAAAAAGAAAACGTACATATCACCATTTGTGATAGCATGAATATAGAAAATTTCTAAGCCATCACTAAGTATGTGTGGGTAATCCCTTTCCCTTAGGAATCAATGTGTCATAATGTACTTTTTGTGGTAATAATGCCTTATATTTTTATGATGCTTCATAATATACAAGGCACTGTGCCTGTACTGTTTTCATATGCTCAGCCTCATTTGATGGTGAATTCCTCTCCTCGGTAACATAGTGTGAGTGTGTGTTGAATGAACGCCTGTGAGGTAGCAGAACAACTTCATTCCTAGGTGAAGCACCAGGCTAAGAAGTAAAGTCTCCTTCATCAAGAGCCAGTTTGCAGGCTGATGTTAAACCTTAAGCACTTACTGGCATATTACAAAATGAAAAGGATAAGCATAATTTTAGCATACATTTATTGGCAACTGTTCTTTCTTGGGAAGGAATCCTTTACTCTCAGACTGTCTTCTACTTTTTTTTAAGGGGGTATTCTGTGCTTTTTCTTTTATGAAATAATAGTGACAGTAAATTTATTGGTGGGGTTTTAATAATATCCACTTTGTAAAGAAAACTTTTGACAGCTTTATGTAGGTCTCCCGAATTGTTTTTGAAAGTTTAGTAGTCTGGGAAGTTCAAATGACTATGAATAACCACTCTACTCCTCTAAGATTTTTTCCCACAGGAAAATTAAAATTTAGTGGCTGTTTACAAAAAAATAGCAATAACATTACAGTAATGGCTATTACCTGTTATTGAGCGATGCCCAGGTTTGAACATGTCCGCCCAAAAGCATGTGTTGGAAACTTAATCCCCTGTGCATCAGTGTTGGAGATGGGGTCTGAAGGGGGTGCAGGTGGCGAGGGCTCTCTCGCCCTGTGTGGATTCCAGCCTGCAGTGAAAGGCCTCGAGGCTGCAGGTGCCCCTGCTATCCTCCTTGCTCTCTCGCCCTTTTGCCTTCTGCCATGGGAGCCTGAAAGTCATTGCCAGATGCCGGCACCTTGATCTGAGACTTCCCAGTCTCTGGGATCTTGTTAGAGCAGCACACAACAAACGAACAAAGGACCTGTTACCGTCTCATGCTTTCTGTGCTTCTCTTGTTTCATCCTCTCAGCAGGTCCCAGCCCCGTGCTCCCACTGTACAGATGGGGAAAGTGAGACTCGTGTGAGGTCCCGCAAGACTGAGATTCACACCTAAATCTACCTGATTTTGAAGCCCTTCGGCTCTCTTGACCGTTAAGCTACTTTACCTCCTTTTCCTATGGTCTGACATAAACCATGTAACTGAACGATTTTAAAACTTTATAATATTGAATAATTACCCTTCGGTTTCCTGGTCTTTCTAGTACGTGGCAGGGCTGATGTGAAGAAAGTAGAAATGGAAGAGCAAGAAGGAGTGAGATGAGAGAGCACAGGATGGAAAGATGCTTTCCCACAGTTACCGTCTTCTGAAGTCTTATTTGCAGATCGTAATTCACAAAATAGAAGCTTTGTTATTTTAAATGTTTGTAAATTTTCTTCTGATTTAAGTGAGTAAGTATACTCATATTGAAAAACTTAAAAACATTGACTAAATATCTTAAAAATCACTCAGGATCCTGCCACTCAGGGATAACTAGCACTAATATTTTAGTATTTTAAATACCAAAGACTAAATATCTTTATTAAAGACTATCTTAAAAATCACTCATGATCCTGCCTCTAGTTTTCAGTTGAGAAAGTGAGAGAGTGTGTACATAATGCTACAAGGCATTTCCCTGTGTTTTAAATACCTTATGAAAAGCGTTTTAATGATTGAACAATATTTCATCCTGTTAATGTTCTCATTTATGAATCATTTCCCCAATAGTTTGCTCATTTAACTTTTGGTTCCCTCCCCCCATTATTTACAGTGCTTTAGAGAAAATATTTTTTTTAAGTGTTCAGGAAGTAGGATTTATTATTGGTAGGTGCAAAATGAGAGACGGCAAAGTTTAAGTCCTCGCGAGTGCAGGGCCTGCCACTTGTCCAGGGGGCCACAATTGGGGATGTATTTGACCCCACAGCCATCTGGGATGAACTGCTTCTCAGCTACCATGTCTTCAAATTCATCTGAGTTAAACTTGGTAAAACCCCACTTCTTGGAGATGTGAATCTTCTGGCAGCCAGGGGACACGATGACTTGGCCAATGTGAACCCTGGCCACAGTTCCCTGGAGTTTTCCAAAGGCACCACGCATACCTGTCTGGAGCCTAGCCTGGGGAGAGCACAAGGTCTAACACATGAACTTGTATTAGGAAGGACTATCTCCAAGATCCTTTAGAGCAACCCTTACAAGCAACAGGCTGCATACCCTACCAGGGAGGCTGCTGTTTGCAGCCACTACACACCAGGCCCCCATGAGGAGAGGAACCTGGTCGGCTTAATTAGCTACAGGTAGAGAAAATACTTAGGCATGACTTATTTTCCTGTTTCCAGAAGTGGAAAAAGGTCTGGGTGAAATATTGTTCAATCATTAAAATGATGCTTTTCATAAGGTATTTAAAATAACACAGGGAAATGCTTTGTAGCGTCATGTACACACACTCTCACTTTCTCAAATGAAAACTAAAATATTAGTGCTAGGTAATTCCTGGGTCAAAAGGTCTGCTGTGGCTAAAAGGCCTTATTATGACTTTAGTACCTTATTGATCAGAACAAGCCAGAATAAGGAAATATGACTGGAAAACGTGCACTGTGCAGGAACCTTCCAGGGTCTTATTCCCTGGCCTGTGGATAAATTATTCTTTACCCTTCCAGAGTACTTTTCTATTGGCTAACTGGAACTTTGTTGAATATTTATAATGGTATGCTTCTGGAAAAATAGGACTGCACTATATTACTCTTAATGGAAATCTCGTTTTTAGCATATTTTTTTCTTAGAGAACAGTAAACTAAATATGTGTAAATAAGAGTAAAAAAAAAAAAAAAAGAAAAGTTTTATAGTAATTAGTAGTGATTCTCAAACTTTAGCTTGTATCCAAATCACCTGAAAGGCCTGGAAAACACAAATTACTACCCCTACCCAAGAATCTGGGGTGGGCCTGGTGTATTTCTAACCAGGTGGTGATGCTGGTGCAGGGACCGTGCTTTTAGAAGTCCTAGTATCCACTAATGGCTCTTTAAACCCTGGCCGGATAAAATAAATCTCTGGCTTTGGTACCAGCATCAGTTTATTTTAGAATTTCACAGGTGATTTTGATGCATCAGGGTTAAGAATCGCCGGAGTGTATCATTAGCCGAGTTATGAAGGATATACACTTTGCAGTGTAAGTTGAGAATTTAAAAGACTGAGGTAAAAGACAATTCACTGAACTTCAGAGCCAAGACTAGTTTCTAATCTTCTGCTCTATCTAGAGCTGGTGTAAATAATTGAAATTCTGGGTCTAAACCTATGGGCAAACAATTCAGGTTCTGGGATCTTCTGTAAAACAAACTTATCATAAGATGGTCACCAGTGTACTTGCAACCAAAATGTTATGGTACACCAGTAGGTGGCGTTTTATGGTCACAAGTGATATTCGTTATTAGCATTACTAGTATAAACAAATTATACGTACATTTAATGACATTATTTAGCACTATCTTGTTAAGATGCTTGGGGTAGAATAGGGGATTTATTAAATAGTGATTTTTTAAATCTTGTTAATTTTTTTGTAGCAAGTTGTCTATTACAGACATATCCAGTAGGTGGCAGTAATAGCCTTTTCTACAACTAAAATAGTTCTGTATTTATTGGTAAATGCTTTTTTCACTTGCCTATACAAATAAAATAGCAAAGATACTTTATAGATCACTTGGACCTTTGTTTTGGAGCGATTTTTAAAAATTATTGTTCATTTTCTTCTATTTTGGGCATATTAAAGAGGTTGCTTTAGGTGTCTAATACAATGCATAATGTACCCTAATTGTATGTAACCTCACGTTAACCCATAATAAAAATAAATTTAAAAGTTTAAAAAAGGAAGAAGGTGGAAAATAAGAGTTTCCTGAAAATTGATGAAACCAGGGATTTGAAGAAAAGAAAACCCAGAGACAAGCTTAGCATTAGCAGTTCATGCTGAATGTCGCAGTCCCAGCCTCAACCCTTAGCAGGTGCACTGCTCTGAGTATTTACTTGCGTCTGTGAACCTCGGGCCAGTTGACTATAAATGATCATAAACAGCTCATCTTTGGCTCACTGTTACTCTGAGGACCAAATCAGAATGTACATTAAATAACTTTATAAAACTAGTGCAGTAGTAAATTGTGCTCTCATAAATACTAGGGCAATTATATGAGCCTCCACATGTAAAATGCTCAAACTAGATTTTTAAAAATTCTGGCTTCTGGGTGGCACCTGTGGCTTTCTGAGTAGGGAGCCGGCCCCATATACCAAGGGTGGTGGGTTCAAAGCCAGCCCCAGCCAATGTAACAAAAACTAGCCGGGCATTGTGGTAGGCACCTGTAGTCCCAGCTACTTGGGAGGCTGAGGTGAGAGAATCATCTAAGCCCAGGAGCGGGGTTGCCATCAGCGGTGATGCCATGGCACTACCAAGGGCAACAAAGTAAGACTCTGTCTAAAATAATAATAATAATAAATTCTAGCTTCTATTTCTGCTCATAATGGAGTGACTCATAGCAAACCAGACAGTGCAGGAAGGAGGAAACCCAGGAAAGCATGGCAGTCTGTGTGGAAGAGACAGAAAGTTGTGGCAGGGCCAGTCTATGGGTCGCAGCACCAGCGATGTGGGAGCCAGGCAGAGAGGCTCCAGGAATCTGCACAGGGGTTTCCTTGGGTCTTTGGCTGCATGCCAAGATGTACAAGATGAGACTGAGATGGAAAGCAGTCACTGGAGCTGCAAATTGAATGATTCCCACAGCTTGAACATGGGCGAGAGATATTTGAGTTTCAACTACCAGAGTGGCAGGACCTCACTGAAAATTCTGGTCATTTGACAGGTGGGTACCTCAGCTTACTACCATAGAATAGGGTGACAAGAGCCCTGGAAGGAAAACGCTAAAGAACACCACTGACAAAGTTAAAAAACAGCCTCCGAAGGATCAGGATCATCAGCAGGAAACTCTTGCCAAAAGTAACATCCTAAGTGAAGGGAAAAAAATCCAAAAATCTTCGTAAGAACATAGTATTTATGATGTCTAGCAGAAGCAGGAAAATGCAAAGAAGGAAATCAATCAATAGAAAGTACCTCAGAAATTACTGAGATGAGTGAAGACACAGAGACATTAAAACAACTTATAAATATTCATATATTTACAGGAATACATGAGCATGGTGAGGGAGATAGAAGCTATTACAAAGAAGGAAAGGGAACTAACTTATAGAGCTAAAAGACTCAATATGGCAATGAAATGTGCCTGATGAAATGATCAGCTATGTAACCACCACAGAAGAAAACAACAGTGGGCTTAAGGGTACTGTGATAGACACTGTCCAGATGGACGTGCAGAAAGAAAATAATAGAAACAGCTCCAGTGACTTCTGGAATTTTCCAGGTGATTTAGCATATGTGTAATTGGAGTTTCTGAAAAGGGACAGAAAGGAGCCAAAAAATATATTTGAAGGAATAGTGACTAAATTTTTTCCAAACAAAATGAAAACTATGATGATTAAAGAACCTCAGCAAACTCCAATCAGAATAATCAAAGAAAAAACCATTTTAAGGTACATCGTATTTCAAATTATTGAGAACCAGTAACACAGTGAAACTCTTAAAAAGCAGCCGGAGAAAAATGAAACATTAAATAGAAATGTACCAAAATAAGAATTACTACTGATTTTGTGTCAGAAATAATGCAAGTTAAAACAAAAGGCAATGGAATAAAAATGTTAACTTTTTTTTTTAAATAAAAAGTTAATTTAAGGTTCTTTCAAGTAAAGATAGACATTATAAATGACAGCCAAATAAAGACTTCTTTAACAAAGAAAAACATGGAGTTTCTTTTTTTTTTTTTTTTTCAGCAGACCTGAATTACAAGACATTTTAAAAAGAAAGATCTAGTGCAGTGTTTTTCAACTTTTCTATCTCATGGCATACTTGAACTTGCAGCTAAACTTCCGCAACATACTTAAATTATGCTGATCAAAACAAAGAGTAAAAAAAGAACATACTGTGCTTTGAACTTCTTTAGAAAATAATTTAATTAATGATCCCTAAAAATTTTTGTGGCACACCAGTTGAACATCACTGTCATAGAGAAAGAAAAGCAATTCCAGATGCAAACTTAACTGTTTGAAAATGAATAGAGAATGCCAGAAATGGTAATACGTGCGAAAATACAAATGATGTTTTCTCTCATTTTTACCATTTCTTGAAAAAAAATTACCTATCCAGAGTAAAGATAACAGTATAGAAAGGGGCTTACAACAGTTTGAAGTAAAATGTGTGACAACAGCACAAAGGGTGGCAGGGTATTCTGTACGGCTCAGTTCAACGGTGCAATTTTCTGCATTTAGTGTTTTGGGTCAACAAAATCACACATAAGCAAAATTAATATTCAAGTTATAATTTTTAGCTGTCATGTTCAAATAGATTTGGACTTTCAAAAAAGGGTTATATAGTAGAATCAACTGTCGAGTTCACTGAGTATGGCGCCAGGATGGAATCAAGATGCAGAACATTTCCATCACCCCCAACGTTCACTTGCGTGCTTAATAGTCTTGCCCTGGGCTCCTGGCGACAATAGATTGAATTTCTGTCACTATGGTTTTACCTGCTCTAGAATATTATACAAACAGGTTGTACAATGGGATGCACATGTCTGGATTTATTCAGAATCATGTTCTTGAGATTGAGCCGTGTTGCTGTGTGTATTAATAGGTCATTTGTTCTTTTTGCATTTTTGTTTCTCTAGAGGCAGAGTCTCTAAAGAAACAAACTAGAATGAGCTACAATGCAGTGGTACCATCATAGCTCACAGCAACCTCAAACCCCTGGGCTCAAGCCATCCTCCTTCCTCAGCCTCCTGAGTAGCTGGGACCACAGGTGTGCCACCACCACACCCAGCTAATTTTAAAAAATTGGTTTACAGAGATGGAGTCTCACGATGTTGCCCAGGCTGGTCTCAAACTCTTGGCCTCAAGTGATCTTCCCTCCTTGGCCTAACAAAGTGTTGGGATTACAGGCGGGAGCCACTGCACATGGCCATTCATTTGCTCTTTTTTGCTGAGAAATATTCCATCGTATAGATATATCAAATATATTTATCCACTCCCTTGTTGATGGATATTTGTGTTATTTCCCATTTGGGGCTATTGTGAATGAAAGTTGCATGAATATTTATGTGTAAGCTCTTTTTGTGTGGACATTTGCTTTTATTGTCCTTGGATAAATACTTAATGAATGAAACTGCTGGGTCACATGGTAAGTGTATGTTTAATTCATAAGAAACAATCCAGTAGGTCTCCAAGTTTGTAGCATTTTCCACTTAAGGTGTCTATTGAAACTTTTCCCTTTAAAAAAATTAGGTAGTCTAATTGAGTTGTAAGAGTACTGATTTTAAGTCCTTTGTCAAACATAAATATTGAAAGTATTTTCTTCCAATCATGGGCTGACTTTTCATTTCTTAGCTGTGTCTTTCAATGAGCAGAATTTTATAATTTTCATAAAGTCCATTTTGAAATTTCTTGCATAGTTAATGCTTTCTTTCTTTTTTCTTTTCTTTTTTTTTTTTTTTTTTTTGAGACATAGCCTCAAGCTGTCACCTTGGGAAGAGTAGGGTAGCATCACAGCTCACAGCAACCTCCAACTCCTGGGCTTAAGTGATTCTCTTGCCTCAACCTCCCAAGTAGCCACTACAGGCACCCGCCACAACGCCCAGCTATTTTTTGGTTGTAGTTGTCATTGTTGTTTGGTAGGCTCAAGCTGAATTTGAACCTGCCAGCTCTATAGTGTATGTGGCTGGCGCCTTAGCCGCTTGAGCTACAGGCACCAAGCCAATTAATGCTTTCTGTATCCCAAGATCTCTTTCTCTCCCCAAAGTTGTAAAAAATTTTTTCCTGTTTTTCTCTATTGCATTTCTTCTGTAAGGTTTGTAAGTTTTACCATTAGGGTTATGATGCATTTCAAGTTAACTTTTTCAGAGTGTGATGATCACAGTATAGTTTTTCCATTCAGATCTCTGATTGTCTCAGCACTGCTGTTGAGAAGATCTGTTCCTTCATTTTGGGCACCTGGTCAGAAATCAGTTACACTATGTGTGGGTCTATTTCTGAATCTGTTTTGTTTCATTGATATTATTGTCTATCCTTTCCTTTTTTTTTTTAATTTAAAAAATACTGTTGAGACAAGGTCTTACTCTGTTGCCCAGTCTACAGTGTAGCCTCTAAACTGGGCAACCTCTAACTCCTAGACTCGAGTGATCCTCTTGCTTCAGCCTCCTGAGTCGCTGGACTATAGGTGCACATTACCATTCCTGCCTAATTTTGACATTTTTTTTTTAGAGACTGGATCTCCCTATGTTACCCTGACTGGTCTCAAACTCCTGGCCTTAAGCAATCCTGCCTTGGTCTCCTACAATGATGGGATTATAGGCTTGAACAACCACATCTGTCCTTACACTAATACCACAAGGTCCTGATCATTGAGACTTATGTTAAGTCATGAAATCAGACAATTTAAATACTCTGACTTCGTTCTTTTTAAAATTTATTCATGCTTTTTTACATCACATATTCCTATAAAATTTTAGAATCACCTTGTCAATTTCTACAAAAAAGACTGCTGGGGTTTTAGTTGAGATTTCATTAAATATATTTTAATTTAGACAGAACCACTACCTTAACAATATTGATTTTTCTAATCCATAAAATGGTATATCTCCCAGTTAATCTGGCTCTTCTTTAATGGCTCTCAGGAAAACACTGGAGGTTTTTTCTATCCTAATTTACAGAGAGTTTGTTTTTTTCCATAAGTAGGTGTTAAATTTTATCACATGCTATTTCTTAATTTATATAGAAGACCATATGGATGTTCTTTGTTAGTTTATTAAACTGATGAACTACATGTATTGTTTTTCAAAGGTTAGATAGACCAACCTTTTGTTTTGGGATAAATTCTACTTGGTCATGATGCATTACCCTTTTTATATGTTGCTAATTCAGGTTTGATGATATTTTATTAGAAACTTTTCAACTAAGTTCACTGGAGATATTGATCTTTAATTTTCTTTTCTTAAAATAGCTTTTCTGTCAGTATCAGATTAATACTGATTGAGTAGAGTAAGTTGGGAAGTACTACCTCTATTTTCTGAAACTATCTGTAAGATAACTATTATGTCTTCCTGAAATGCTGGATAAAATTCATCAGTGAATCCATCTGGAACTGGAGTGTTTTTGTGGGAAGATTTTAAGTTAATGATTCAATTTATTTAATTGATGTAGAGCTTTCTGAATAGATAACCCAAGTTTTTTTTAAAAAAATAATTCTCTTCCAGTTTTGATTTTATAATTTTTTAAATTTATTTTTATTGTTAAATCATAGCTGTGTACATTAGTGCAATCAAGGGGTACAATGTGCTGCTTTCATATATTATCTGAAATATTCTCATCAAATTGTTCAATGTAGCCTTCATGGCATTTTCTTAGTTACTATATGTAGGCATTTGTATTCTGCATTTAGTAAATTTCACCTGTACCCATTCTAAGATGCACCGTAGATGTGGCCCCACAAATTACCCTTCCTCCACCCAAACCTCCCCCCTCCCCTCCTTTCCCTTGGCCCTTTCCCCATGGTCTTATGCTATAGTTGGGTTATAGCCTTCCTGTGCAAGCTATAATTTAGCTTCATAGTAGGGCTGAGTACATTGGACACTTTTTCTTCCATTCCTGAGATACTTTGCTAAGAAGAATATGCTCCAGCTCCATCCATGTAAACATGAAAGAGGTAAAGTCTCCGTCTTTCTTTAAGGCTGCATAGTATTCCATGGTATACATGTACCACACTGTGCTAGTCCATTCGTGGGTCGATGGGCACTTGGGCTTCTTCCATGACTTAGCAATTATGAATTTGGCTGCAATAAACATTCTGGTACAGATGTTTTTGTTATATTGTGACTTTTGGTATTCTGGGTATAAACCTAGTAGAGAAATTATAGGATCAAATGCCAGGTCTACTTTTAGGTCTGTAAGTATTCTCCAAACATCCTTCCAGAAGGAACGCATTAGTGGGCATTCCCACCAGCAGTGTAGAAGTGTGTCCTTTCCTCCACATCCACTCCAACATTTCTGGTTTTGGGGTTTTGTTACGTGGGCTACTCTTACTGGGGTTAGGTAATATCTCAAAGTAGTTTTGATTTGCATTTCTCTGATGATTAAGGATGATGAGCTTTTTTTCATGTGTTTGTAGATTTTGCGTCTGTCTTCTTTAGAGAAGTTTCTCTTTAAGTC